>PVIC010009203.1:0-40889 GCA_004025085.1 Thryonomys swinderianus | reverse complement strand
CGCCCAGCATTGAATGTGGTTACCGGGATCAAACTCAAGACCTTGTGCTTGCGAGGCAGGTGCCGGAACCACTGAGCTAATCCTCCGGCCCTGTTTCCTTATTTTTTAACCATCAATTTTTTTCTTTCTTCATTATTTACCCCTAAACCCCATTACCCTTAAAATATTTACTATTTCAGGCTGGAGGGTTAGCTCAGTGGTTCCGGCGCCTGCCTCGCAAGCGCGAGGTCCTGAGTTTGATCCCCGGTAACCACATACAATGCTGGGCGAGGAGACTCACGCCCACCAACAATCAAAACCACATACCACATACCACAGTGCCGGGTGTGGTGGCTCACGCCTGTAATCCCAGCACTCGGGAGGCAGAAACAGGAGGATTGTTGAGTTTGAGGCTTGCCTGGACTACATAGTGAGCTCAGAGCCAGTCTGAACTACAAGCGAGATCCTGTCTAAAAAAAAAAAATTACTATTTCACAATATCAATCATGCATTCTAGAACACACTTATAACTTCAGCTTCTCATGCCAGAGAAAATACATATTTACACATCTGTGACCTATTTATTTCACTTACGAGTATGTCCTGAAGGTATGTCCATTTTAGTATAAATGATTCAATCTCTTCATTCTTTATGGCAGAATAATACTCCATTTTATAAAAAAAAACACATTGGGGCCAGAGGGTTAGCTCAGTGGTTCTGGCACCTGCCTCCCAAGTGAAAGGTCCTGAGTTCGATCCCCGGTAACCACATACAATGCTGGGCATGGAGACTCATGCCCACCAGCAATCAATACCACATACCACAGTGCCAGGCGTAGTGGTTCACGCCTGTAATCCCAGCACTAGGGAGGCAGAGACAGGAGGATTGCTGAGTTCAAGGCTTGCCTGGGCTACATAGTGAGCTCAGAGCCAGCCTGAACTATAAAGCAAGACCTTGTCTCAAAAAACAAAAAAACCCCACATCATCTTTATCCAGTCTAGAGTTGTTGGGGATTTGAGTTGTTTCCAAGATTTAGCTATCACAAACTGAGCTGCTATCAACATGGGTGCACATATGTTGCTGAACACACACACAGAATTTAAATAAGGTCTTACTACAGTCAAATTGTCCAGTGTTGGCTCAAACTTGTGATCTTCCTGCCTTAACCTTCTAGTCCGGGGATTACAGGTGTGCATTACCACACCTGGTTTAAACAATTTTTAACATCCATAGGCTTCAATAATTTAGAAAATAGTAAAAATTGTTATGGCTTGTCTCTAGATGAGTCTCCCTACAGCTTCAAGCGGTCATAGGTGGGACTTTTCAGAGGTGGCTGGCTCTAGTGTGTGCAGTGCTGGGATTGATTCCTGTTGTGATGGTGGGATTGAGAATGTGCGTGCTGCCTGCCATATAGGTTGGTATCCTGGATATAAGGGGCAGAAAGAGGGTCTGTCTCTTGTTGCTTGCTGTTGGCTCTTTCTGCCCCTGTGCTCTGTAATGCCACCCTGCCTTGGAGCCATCCAGCTATGAACTGAAACCTCCACACACTGGGAGCCACAAGAAACCTTCTTCCTCTAATTTTGGGTGTCAGGTATTTTGTCTCAGTAACATGAAAAGTAATCAGGACAAAGACTTTCTTAGAGGCATAGGATTTAGCTAAGTGGTTCTATGCCTACCTGGCAAGTGCAAGGTCCTGAGTTCAATCTCTAACTACACACACAATAAAAAACTTTTTAGATAGTATCATTATAAAAAACATTAGTTTAAAAGTCTAGTGTCCGAAAGGAAATTGTCCTCAAGCATTGTAGATATAAAAAACAGAAATTAAGACTGCACCTAATTCAAGACCAGTCTAGGCTACGTAGTGAATTCAAAGTCAGCCTGAACTACATAGTGAGACCTTGTCTCAACAAAACAAAACAAAACAAAACAAAAAAAACAGTCTGCAAGGAAAAGAAGGCTTCCAAGTCTAGCACAGTTGGTACCAGACTCTGGAAGGGAAGCACTGAAGGAATTCATCTGGAGTCATTAATCTGAAGCTGCTGCCACTGAGACATTCATGGATGGAGCTTGAAGAGAACCCACAAATCCTTGGAGCTGTACAGGCAATTCTATCTTTTTTTGAAGAGAAACTATCAGCCTTTCATCAGATTGATCTAAAAAAGGACGGTGATGACACAGAAAATCTACCAGTGACAATGGGTTGGTTATAAGTGAAGTGTTTAAAGAAGAGTGATATCAACCTCATAAGAAGCCTCTGTGGCCCTGAGGAGGAAGCCCCGGGCTTCTCACTAGGCTAGCTGCAGTCCCGCCTCACACAGTGGTCATTCCTGGATGTTGGGAATTTAACTAATTTTTCCAAGATCTTTTAGATCAACCCAGAAAATAAATGAGAATAACTTTTTAAAGAATAATTCCAGCCAGCATTCAAGAAGGGGCAGCTAAAAGACAATAGCTTTCTTTGGTGCCCAGTAGTCATCAGATAAAAACTTTAAATTATTTTTCAAGATTTAGGATGGTAAACACTAAAGCTTTCCTGAGGGCTTTCTCTTTGATTCCTAGCGCCACCATAACTTGTGATACTGTAATGTCAGCAAAACTTGGCTGTCTAAATGTAATGAAGCATATTATTTCCCAGGGCAGGAGGTTGAAGGGCTTCCTGAAGGGAAGCTGTGTGCTGCTCTCCCGGCCACTCGTGCTTCTGTCTGTCCTGAAAGGTCTTCGGCTCAAAGGGGCCCCAGACTCCGGCTCCCTCTTCTCACAGTCCTAATCTGTGTCTCTGTGTGTCCTTTTCTGTCTCTTCAGAGGCACTTTCAGTGGATTTAAAGACCACTTCAATTCTCCAAACCCCCCTCTAGCCTAACCTTAAATATATATGTGAGGTCTTCATTTCCAAATTAACATGCATTCTGAGACTCCAGATGATATAAATTATGTGGGGACACTATTTAAGCTACTATAAACTAAGGTAACCTGAAAAAAGTATGCTCTTGAGTAAAACAATTTAATATTTTAAATATATCATATCATGACATCTAAGAAATAATAAAAATTAGATGCAAGCTGGGTGTGGTGATGCACACCTGTAATTCTAGCATTTGAGAGGCTGAAGCAGGAGGATTTGAAGTTCAAGCCCAGCCCAAGCAACTTGGCAATTTGCTGAGACCCTGTCCCAAAACAAACTATAAAAGAAAAAGAGAGACAGAGAGAAAAAAAAAAAAAAGCCAGGAATGTAATTCAGTGGTGGAGAACTTGCCCAGCATGTATGGGCTTCCCACCCCAGCATGAGAAATTAAATGGAGATAAAACAAATAAAAATTACTGGAAAAGAAGATAGGAAGGAAGGGCGTAGAGAGATGAAATCAATAGAAAACAGATAGTGAAGTTACATCTGATTAAATCAGGAAGCTTATGTCAGCTTTTTAAAAAATAAAACACTACATTACATGCTATTCATTAAAAACACACTTTTACCCAGTACAGCAAATAACAAAAACAAAAACACACACATACTTTAGACCAGGAGTGGTGGTGCATGTCTGTAATCCCAGCACTTGGGAGGGTGAGGCAGGAAGATCACCATGGGTTTGAGGCCAGCCTGGATGACATAGTGAGATCCTGTATTAAAAAAAAAAAAAAAAGGGCTAGAGATTTAGCTCAGTGGTTCCAGGGCCTGCCTAGCAAGTGCAAAGTCTCTGGTTCAATCCTGGTAACCACATACAACAATACCAAGCGTGGTGACTCACACCCACCAGCAATCAGTACCACATATCACAGTGCCAGGCATGGTGGCTCACTCCTGTAATCACAGCACTCAGGGGAGAAGAGGCAGGAGGATTACTGAGTTCGAGGCTTGTCTGGGCTCACTCAGGTCCAGGCTGAAATATAAAGCAAGACCCCATCTCAAAAAAACAGAGCCCCCCCAAATATCAAAATTTGTAGGGTGCAAATAAGTGAAGTCAGACACCAAGGTTAAATATGACCTCATTACTCTTATTGAGTATAAATAAAGAGCAAAATAAAATACAGATAATAGAAAATAGAGGGATTGAGCTTCTGCAAAAGGGAAGAGAACCACCAGATGGAGAGAGAGGGGTGGGAGAGGAGGAAGGAAGATGAATAAAAGAACTGAGGGAAAAACAAAACAAAACAAATAAGTCTGATGGGGCATGGTGGCTCAAACCTGTAATCTCAGCACTTGGGAGGCAGAGGCAAGAGGATTGCTGTGAATTTGATGCTAATTTGGGCTACATAGTGAGTTCAGAGCCAGCCTGAACTACAAAAGGGAGACCCTGTCTCACAAAAAAAGAAGAGAGAGACGTGTTTAATTTTCATTTTCATACGTTTGTACTATTTGCAATGCATAATGATCACATTCCTCGTGAATGAGAGAGAGAGAGAGAGAGAGAGAGAGAGAGAGAGAGAGAGAGAGAGAGAGAGAGAAAGGAAATAAAGAAAACAATCAAGGAGCAGCGAATTTAGCTCAGTGGCGCCGCGCCTGTCTGAGAAGTGCAAACTCCTGAGCTCGATCTTGGCGGGGAGGGGAGATAAAGATTTATTATACACTCTCCACGAGGAATGTGATCATTATGCATTGCAAATATATACAAACGTATGAAAATGAAAATTAAACACGTCTCGGCTAAAACAGTGCTTAGAGGATGAAATGGACGGAGAGCCAGGGTGAATCTCTGCCGTCTTCCCCTTCCTAATGACACATGCGTATTGAGTTACAAATACAAGATTATAAAACAATATAGACGAACAGACCAATGGAATAAAATGGAGAATCTTAAAAGAAATCTAACTGTGTATTTTCAATCTAACATGACAAAAGTGGCCTTACATTAGGGGAGAAAAGTCAGATCAGTCAGTGAAGCTGAGATAATTGTCAAATCTCTACACTTTACTGTATCTATAAAATGAATTCCAGGAAAATTTAAATATAAAAAAATCTTCACAAACAAATATAGAAAAATACCATTTTAACACTGGAACAGCAACAATTGCTACAATTGATTCTAAAACTTTGTAGAGTTGAAGTTGAACCTACCTTACTAGCTCTTATCCACTTAAAAGAAATTCTAGCACACATACACTAGGACATTTCAATACTTCTTAAATAGTGAAAAGGCAGGAATAATCCAGTATAAATCAACCTTTCATTTAGGAAACTAGAAAGAGAAGTGCAAATGAAGCTAAGTAAAAGCAAATGATAAGGGCCGGAGGGTTAGCTCAGTGGTTCCAGCGCCTGCCTCGCAAGTGCAAGGTCCTCAGTTCAATCCCCGGTAACCACATGCAATGCTGGGCGTGGAGACTCACGCCCACCAACAATCAATACCACATACCACAGTGCCGGGCGTGGTGGCTCATGCCTGTAATCCCAGCACTTGGGAGGCAGAGACAGGAGGATTGCTGAGTTCAAAGCTTGCCTAGGCTACATAGTTCAGAGCCAGGCTGAACTACAAAGCGAGACCCTGTCTCAAAAAAAAAAAAAAAAAAAAAAAAAAAAAAAAAAAAAAAAAAAAAAAAAAAAAAAAAAAAAAAAAAAAAAAAAAAAAAAAAAAAAAAAAAAAAAAAAAAAAAAAAAGCAAATGATAAAATGCAGTAATCAATGAAACAGAAAGTCTATGTGTAGTAGAAAAAATCCTCAAGGTCAGAATTTGCCCTTTAACTATCTAGCAAGAATAATAATGAGAAAATACAAATGACTGATGTTGAGTTTTAAAATGTGATGCCACCACACATGCTACTAATATTAAAAGAAACATATGAAAATATAATGGACAACTTGACAACTTAGACAAAATGGAAAAAATAGTAAAAAGTACAACTTACTCCATAAAGAATGAGTCATTTATACTCAAATGGACACACCTTAAGGACACACTAATAAGTGAAATAGGGCCGGAGGGTTAGCTCAGTGGTTCCGGCGCCTGCCTCGCAAGCGTAAGGACCTGAGTTCGATCCCTGGTTACCACATATAATGCTGGGCATGGTGGCTCACGCCTGTAATCCCAGCACTCGGGAGGCAGAGACAGGAGGATTGCTGAGTTCGAGGCTTGCCTGGGCTACATAGTGAGCTGAGGGCCAGCCTGAACTACAAAGCGAGACCCCGTCTGAAAAAAACAAAACAAAACAAAACAAATAAGTGAAATAAATAGGTCACAGATATGTAAATACCATATCTTTTCTCTGGTATGAGAACTGTAGATGGAAATGAGTTCTAGAATGTATGACAGATTTTGTGAAATAGGAAATATTCAAAGGGAAAGTGGTAGGGGAAAGTAATGAAGGGGAAAATAAATATGATTTAAAAAGGAAAAGAAAGCATATGTATATGGGGGGGTTTGGGTGGGTATATAAAATGCACCAATAAAGAATTCAATTTAGAAAAAAGTACAACTTACCAACACTGATACAAATAGAAATTAAAAAGTGAATGCTCATGCCGGACGTGGTGGCTCATGCCTGTAATCCCAGCACTTGGGAGGCAGAGACAGGAGGATTGCTGAGTCTGCAGCGGCTTGCCTGGGCACCATAGTGAGCTCAGGGCCAGCCTGAACTACAAAGCAAGACCCTGTCTCAAAAAGCAAAAAAAAAAAAAAAAAAAAAAAGTGAATGCTCTAAATGTTAAAGAAAGATCCCACAAATATAATCCACTCCCAATAAATATTTAAGGAGAAATAATGATTATTTTTCTTAAATCTTACAAAGATTGGAAAAAAGAACATTTACATATTTGTTTTATGACAGTAACAAATCTATCCTAAAACAAAAATCCTTTATATGGAAAGGATTTTGTATACATTTTTAGAAAACAATACACTGTATATTATAAAATTATGATCTATTTTAATGTTATAAAACTACAAATAAAACATTAATCAAATGAATACAAAGATCAAAAGTAGTCCGGGCGTGGTGGCTCACGCCTGTAATCCCAGCACTCGGGAGGCAGAGACAGGAGGATTGCTGAGTTCAAGGCTTGCCTGGGCTACATAGTGAGCTCAGGGCCAGGCTGAACTACAAAGCGAGACCCTGTCTCAAAACAAACAAACAACAACAACAACAACATAAACCTCTGTAATTATTTTGTGCAACTGTGTAAGGTACTGGGGTTGAATCCAGGGGTTTCTTACTGAGACAAGTCACCACCCTAGTGACAGAGGCCTCTCCTCCCCTTCCTCCTCCTCTTTCTCTTTCTCATTCTTGTCTCTTTTTAATTTTTTTCAGTACTAGGTGGCCTAACACTCTATCATTGAGCTACAACTGCAGCCCTGATTATCTTGACACAAGAAAAAGCATTTGATAGAATCTAATATCTACTCAGGGAAAAATATCTCAGCAAATTAAGAATAAGAAAAAACTTTATTAATGTGACAAAATCTTGCACTGAAAAAAACCCAACAGTGCAGCTCATGCATTTGATGCTCTAATATTGAGTACTACCTGTCTGTGATGTAGAAACGATAGGGTTATTTCTCCCTGAAAGGAAATGCACATGAGGGGAAACCACACAGACTGCATCTCTACCTCATTCACTGTACAAAAATTATTCTGTACAGGGCTGGGGATTTAGCTCAGTGGTTGTGGCATCTGCCTCACAAGTGCAAGGTCCTGAGTTCGATCCCTGACACCACATACCACAATGCGGGGCATGGCAGCTCATGCCTATATTCCCAGCACTCGGGAGGCAGAGGCAGGAGGATTGCAGAGTTCGAGGCTTGCCTGGGCTACATAATGAGCTCAGGGCCAGACTAAACTACAAAGTGAGATCCTGTCTCAAAAGAAACAAAAACAACAAAACAAAACAAAACAACCACAAAACTTAAAAGAAAAAAGTCAACATTATTACTCCCTGGGCAGGTTAAATTAAAACCACAAGGTATCACTGTACATCTAATAGTAATCACTGTACGTCTAATAGTTAAATGTCTGCACATTCTGAGTATTGGTAAGTATGCAGAGCAGCTGGAACTCTCAAACAACTGCTGCTGGGGATGTAACTTTGGAAAACGGGCTACATCTGTCACAGCTGAACATAGAAGGGGGCACAGTGGTGCCAACACTCGGGCTTAGGCAGCAAGATTCAAGGTGTTTTTGTTTTGTTTTGTTTTGTTCGTGAAATGGGGAATCTAACTTGGGTCCTTGTGCTTGCAAGGTAGGTATAATACCACTGAGCTAAATTATGGGCCCAGGACTGCAAGTTTGAAGACAGCCTCGGTTATGAAGTCAGTTCAAGAGAAGCCTAGGTCATAGTGTAGCTGTCTCAAAAAAACAAAACAAACAGAAAATCTAAACATTACCCCTCTTTGACTCAGCAATCTTCTTCAGCAGCTTTACTGACAAAAAGTTACCATCAAATTTGATAAATAATTGACAAACATTATGTATCTTTACAGTGTAGAATGTGAAGCTTTGATATATGTACATATCGTTAAATAATAATCCTAGTCAAGCTAATTGTACAGCGTTATCTGTGTGTGTGTGTGAACTATAGTCTCTGTACTGATCAATAGAGACCCAGCTTTCACTCATGCTACCTAACGGATGCATCGGATCTTCTGGCTAAATCTCTCCTGTGGCTATTCCACAATACTCTTTGTTTCCGTGAGTTTGTTGTTTTTGTTTCCTCATGTAAATGAGACCATGCAGTACCAATCTCAGTTTCTGGTTTATTCCAATTAGCACACTGCCCTCCCTGTCCACCTGTGTTGTTGCAAAAATCAGAATTTCTGGGGCAGGAGGGTTAGCTCAGTGGTTCCAGCGCCTGCCTCACTAACGCAAGGTCCTGAGTTCGATCCCCGGTAACCACATACAATGCTGGGCGTGGAGACTCACACCCACCAGCAATCAATACCACATACCACAGTGCCGGGTGTGGTGGTTCACGCCTGTAATCCCAGCATTCAGGAGGCAGAGACAGGAAGGAGGATTGCTGAGTTTGAAGTTTGCCTAGGCTACATAGTGAGCTCAGAGCCAGCCTGAACTACAAAGCGAGACCCTGTCTCAAAAAAAAAAAAAAAAAAAACCCAAAAAACAAAAAAAAGAAACCCAGAATTGCCATCTTTTGAGAAGCTGAGCAGCGTTTCATTGTGTAATGTCTTCTTTATTCGCTCATCTGTCAGTGTGAACTGATTGTCTATCTTGGCAGCTGTGCATGATGCTAGTGGATGCGAGAGAGAAGATCTCTCTCTCCCACATATCTCTCCGCTCAGACTGGCAAAGAGCCAGAAGCCCCTTGGTGCCCAGGTCCAGCTAGTGCCGTGGATAAGGACACATCCCACTGCCTTCAGGAGCCTGCCTTCCCATAGGGTGGAGCTTGTGAGCAGCAGTCACTGTACTATTGATCACATCTACTAAAGACATGCATGCATGGAAGAAGGACTTCCAGGGCCTCAGACAGTGGCAAGGATGACAGAATAATTGTGGCTGAAACAAGAGAGAGAATTTTGAAGGTATTAATGGCAACATGTCTTTTACATTTTTTTTAAAAAGATGGATACATTCATTGTCTATGTAAATCAAATCTCATAGACCTACAAGTGGGATGGCCGAGTCCTATGATGGTTTTAGTTTTTGTTTTTTAAGGAATCTCCATATTGTTCTCCTCAGTGGATGTGGTACTTGGTGTTCAGATCCACAGAGCACAGGGTGCCTTTTCCCCACCTTCTGTCCAACCTTTGTTATCATTTTGTTTACAACCTTTCTAACTAGTGTGAAGTGATAGTTGATTATGTTTTAACTTACATTTCCCAGACAGTTAGTAATGCTGAACATTGTTTTCATATACCATTTGTGTGTCTTCTTTGGTGAAGCAATTTGACTCCCCATACAGGGCCAGGAAATGTGAGCACATACGCCCATATACAGTGAGTTCACAACAGTTTAATTTATTATCATCCAAATAAGAAACAACTCATGGTTCAGCAACAAAAGAAATAGATAATCTAATCTACTGTGCAGATATAATTGAATATAATGCAATAATGAAGAAGAATGAATGCATGAATCCTACAGATATTATGTTGGGCAGAGGAGGATGTCATAGAACTTTCATTTCACTTATATTACATTCAAGCCAAAATATACTGATACTGATACAAATCATGAGTGACTGCCGTAGGCAGGTGGGTGAAGTTGGAAGGAGGACTTTTGGAGATAAAAAAACATTTTATAGGGCCAGGGATTTAGCTTAGCGATACTGCACCTACCTTACAAGCACAAGGGCATGAGTTTGATCCTGGTACTACTGGGGAAAAAAAAGCGGTTTGTTTGTTTTTGTTTCTTGAGACAGGATCTTGCTTTGTAGTTCAGGCTGGCCCTGAGCTTACTATGGAGCCCAGGCAAGCGTCGAACTCAGCAATCCTCCTGCCTCTGCCTCCCAAATGCTGGGATTACTGGCATGAGCCTCCACACCTGGCACTGTGGAATGCAGTAATGATTGCTGGTGGGCGTGAGTCACCTCGCCCAGTATTGTACGTGGTTACTGGGATTGAACTCAGAACCTTGCACTTGCTAAGCAGGCACTGGAACCACTGAGCTAAATCTCCAGCCCCCCAAAATGTTTTATATATTTAGATAATTATTACATGTATGTAAGAAGTCACTGAGGTGTATATATGCTTCAGATTCATATACTTTCATGTATCATTATAGCTATTCAAGATATAATTCAAAAATACATCGAACTGGGCCGGAGGATTAGCTCAGTGGTTCCGGTGCCTGCCTCGCAAGCGCAAGGTCCTGAGTTTGATCCCTGATAACCACATACAATGCTGGGCATGGAGACTCACGCCCACTGGCAATCAATACCACATACCACATACCACATACCACAGTGCCGGGCATGGTGGCTCATGCCTGTAAATCGCAGCACTCGGGAGGCAGAGACAGGAGGATTGCTGAGTTTGAAGCTTGCCTAGGCTACATAGTGAGCTCAGAGCCAGGCTGAACTACAAAGTGAGACCCTGTCCCCCCCCCCAAAAATACATCGAACTGAATTAATACTAAAAAATGAAAAAATTTAAATTTAGCACCTTTTTCCTATAATATTGGCAAAAGTTAAACAGGTATTTAGAGGAAATAGTGTATATTTTGAAGAGAATTATAACATAGTGGCTAGGCATAGTGGTGTACTCCTATAATCTCAATATTCTGAAGGTTTGGGAGGATCACCACGAGTTCGAGGAGAGCCTGGGCTACACAGTGAGTTCATGGCCACCCTTGAGCTACATAGTGAGACACAACAAAACACAAAGAATTATAAATGGTACAATTTTTTGAATGGCAATATAGCAATACACATAAAATATATATGTTTTGAAGTTTAACTTTTAGTGATTTAACCAACACAATATTCACAGAAGTACTTAATGTTATACGTGAAAAGATAGTTAAAATTATTATTTATAACAGAAAAAGTTTGGCAGGAAAGATGTATTCATCAATAAGAAAATGGATAAATACTATCCATGAAAAATAGCCATTAAAAAGTTTTAGGTAGCCAGATGTGGTAGTGCACACCAATAATCCCAGCTACTCAGGAGGCTGAGGCAGGATAGCAAGTTCAAGGCTAGCCTGGGAAAATCAGTGAGATCTTGTCTCAAAATAAAAAGTTACAAAAGTAGGCAATATAGTTCACCAGTGGAATACCCCTGGGTTCAATCCTCAGTACCATATTTTATAAAGGGTCACTTTTGACTTTTGAGAAATGAGAATATAAATTATGTAAACAAAGATGGGATGCCTTGTACGAACAAGGTCGTGAGTTTGATTCCTGGTACAAAAATTAAAAGATGAAAAACTGCTGGGTGTGGTGACTCACCCCTGTAATCTCAGCACTCGGGAGCAGAGGCAGGAGGATTGCCATGAGTACAAGGCTTGTCTGGGCTACATAGTGAGTTCAGAGCCAGTCTGAATTACAAAGTGTGAGACCTTATCTCAAAAAACTAAAAAAAAAAAAGAGAGAGAGAAACCTCAGGGTTCATACTTCTCCTCCATATCTCACATGATGAAATATAAGAAAGCCATTTTAAAAACAAAGAGCACTATTAAAAAGTGAAGTATTGGGCCGGAGGGTTAGCTCAGTGGTTCCAGCGCCTGCCTCGCAAACGCAAGGTCCTGAGTTTGATCCCCGGTAACCACATACAATGCTGGGCGTGGAGACTCACGCCCACCAACAATCAACACCGCATACCACAATGCTGGGCATGGTGGCTCACGCCTGTAATCCCAGCACTCAGGAGGCAGAGACAAGAGGATTGCTGAGTTCGCTTGCCGCAGCTTGCCTGGGCTCCATAGTGAGCTCAGGGCTAGCCTGAACTACAAAGTGAGACCCTGTCTCAAAAAAAAAAAAAAGTGAAGTATTATTTCTAAAATAACATTTTAAAAAAACTAATCAAACATTTGTTTCTCAGTTTAAAAAGTATTTATTTTTCCTCCCTCAACCTCCTAAACACTGGTATTACAGGTATGGAGCACCACACCTATCTAATTTTGTTTCTGTTAAATTAGATTCACTTTCTCTATCATTTATTGAGTATCAGGCCAAATATGGGCACCAGATAAAAGCAGATGTGGAGACATTATTAAAAGTATCGAGCCTAGCCATCTTCGGTGGAGAATGTATGTGGTCCTAGGTCCTAGGGAGGCTGAGGCAAGAGGATTTCTTGAACCCGTGAGTTTGAAACCAGCCTGGGAAACACAGTAAGACACCACTTAAAAACAATAACAATAAAAATATGACCCTGCTTTTGAACCTACCAAAGCTACAAAACCCTTTTTCAGTTGGAACCTGTCATGAGGACAAACCCCACCTCTTCCTTTGTTTCTGGCACTTAAACCCAGGGTCTTGGGCCCACTGAGCAGCGCGTCACCACAGCGCTCTGTTTCAGTCCCTCTCTGCCTCCATCCATGGAGAAGCCGGGCTGACAGTCCTTCAGGTTGGGCTTCCATCTGTTTTGGCTTTCAGTTTGCCTGCTCTGTGGGTGACCAGTGGGCTCTCAGAATAATACAAATGGTACACCCAATCACTTAACCCCCAAAAGGGGAGGAGTATTCAGCAGTGAGCAACGTCGTGCCCACTTTACAGCCCATGTGAGCCCAGTTTTGCATCAAGCAGGGTGGCAGTTGGAAAACACTGTCTCCTGGGCAGCTGCTTTGGCTACTGTCCCCAGTTCACTTAGCACAGTCTCAAAAATAGAAGGCAGCCTCTGTTCTGTTATATAATAAACAGCTCTTTATTTGAAATGACAATATTTACTTTTCCTATAGTGAACTCAGGCAGTGGGCAAACAGTAGAAATGCCTGGAACAGAAACTCGAGAGAGCAGTTCTGCTAGTATCGTTTACTCTTAACTTCCTACATAACCGACTAAACAGAAGGTCCTCTCCATGTCACCTTCCCTTCTATCTCGTTTAGTCAGGATCAGGGGCTCCATGGGACTTTGCACCACCCAGGTCCATCTTTCTCATGGATGAGTCTTGAAACAAGCAAGACAGATGTGAGGTTGTGAGCTCACAACTACTCAAACGTTTCGTGGCATTGTCCAGTTAAAATGTTTTCTGAAAGTTTCTAAGACTGGCAAGTTCAGCCTCTTCCAACAACAGAGTAAGGTGTCTTTGTTTCCAATATTGCACTTTTCAGTGATCTTTAAGAGGAGAGAAATAAAAATTATGATTATTAATCTTTTCCAGTACTTATTTTCCCTTTTCATAAGTGAAAAGCCTGTGATTTATGTGGTAGAGTTCTTTATCGCAAACATTCTTTAGAAGCTACAAACGATCACTATTTGCGGTATGTGAGACCATGTCTGTTTTCCAAGCTCTTTAGCACATTGTAGTTGAGCTACACATCTGAAGAGGATCTTCCCTGTTTGCAGATCTTGAGAGGGGCCTAACTCAGCTTTCTTCCTTTCTCTTTCTTTCTTTCTTTCTTTCTTTCTTTCTTTCTTTCTTTCTTTCTTTCTTTCTTTCTTTCTTTCTTTCTTTCTTTCTTCTCTCTCTCTTTCTTTTTTCTCTCTTTCTCTCTTTCTTTTTTTTGGAGACAGGGTCTTGCTTTGTAGTTCAGGCTGGCCCTGAGCTCACTATGTAGCCCAGGCAAGCCTGGAACTCTGCAATCCTCCAATCTCTGCCACCTGAGTGCTGGGATTACAGGCATGAGCTGCCACGCCCGGCACTGTGGTATGTGGTACTGATTGCTGGTGGGAGTGAGTCTCCATGCCCAGCATTACCAGGGATCAAACTCAGGACCTTGTGCTTGCGAGGCAGGCGCAGGAACCACTGAGCTAAATCTCTGGCCAATCTTTCTCTCTTTATTTTGAGACAGGGTCTTGCTTTGTAGTTCCAGCTGGCCCTGAGCTCACTCTGTAGCCCAGGCAAACCTCAAACTCAGCAATCCTTCTGCCTCTGCCTCCCCAGTGCTGGGATTACAGGTTTGAGTCACCAAACCTGGCATTTGTGGTATGTGGTACTGATTGCTGGTGGGTGTGAATTACCACACCCAGCATTGTTGTTTGTGGTTATTGGGAATCAAACCAGGGATTTTGCACTTGCTAGACAGGCCCCAGAACCACTGAGCTAAATCTCTGGCCCCAGAGTTCACTATTCTATTAGGGGTCCTGCACAAACTGGCATTTAGGAAGCAATCCGAGGTAGTCTGTGTGGTTCTTTGGGCCATGAGATTTGCTTAACTTTGGTGACAGATATTTAGATGTTCTTCAGAGGTTTTTCTTCTTGTGGCTCCTGATGTTACTTCTAAATCATTCAGCAAAAGTATCTATGTAGGGGGCCAAAGGGTTGGCTCAGTGGTTCCTGCGCCTGCCTTGCAAGTGCAATGTCCTGAGTTCTATCCCCGGTAACCACATATAATGCTGGGCGTGGAGACACGCCCACCAACAATCAACACCGCATACCACAATGCTGGACGTGGTGGCTCACGCCTGTAATCCCAGCATTCGAGAGGCAGGGACAGGAGGATTGCTGAGTTCGCGGCGGCTTGCCTGGGCGCCATAGTGAGCTCAGGGCCAGCCTGAACTACAAAGCAAGACCCTGTCTCAAAAAAAAAAAAAAAAGTATCTATGTATCTATCTACCTATCATCTATTTATCTATCTATATCTGTATCTATGTATCTATCTACTTATCATCTATTTATCTCCATCTACCTCTATCATCTATCTATCTATCTATCTATCTATCTATCTATCTATCTATCTATCTATCTATCTATCTATCTATCATCTTTCCCCTTATTTTTGCAGTACTGGGGATTGAACCCAGGGACTTAAATATGCTAGGCAAGTGATCTATGACTAAGATACATTCCCAGATTTCTTATTTATTTGTTGGCTAGAAATATTTGACTTTGTACAAAATTCTTCAGAAACGCAAAGATTCTGCCCTTTACCAAAAATCTAATCTAAAAGTAATCTTCTTGAAAATGATACAAAAAAAAGAGAATAAATTCCAGTTAGGTAAAAAGTAGAAAGTTTAAATTTTATTCTTCCTGCTTTGGAAAACTCTTGCTTTTCGTTAGGCTATTACCTTAGGTGGAATTTATTTATTTATTTATTTATTTATTTATTTATTTATTTATTTTGAGACAGGGTCTCGCTTTGTAGTTCGGGCTGGCTCTGGGGTCACTATGTAGCCTAGGCAAACTTCAAACTCAACAATCCTTCTGCCTCTGCCTCCCGAGTGCTGGGATTACAGGCGTGAGCCACCACACCCGGCACTTTGGTATGTGGTATTGATCGCTGGTGGGCGTGAGTCTCCACGCCCAGCATTATATGTGGTTTCTGGGGATCAAACTCAGGACCTTGTGCTTGCGAGGCAGGTGTCAGAACCACTGAGCTAACCCTCCGGCCCTATTTATTTATTTTTTGAGACAGGGTCTTGCTCTGTATTTCAGGCTGGCCCTGAGCTTACTAAGTAACTCAGGCAAGCCTCAAACTCAGCAATCCTCCTGCCTCTGCCTCTGGAGTGCTGGGATTACAGGTTTGAGCCACCATGCTGGGCATTTGTGCTATGTAGTAGTGATTGCCAGTGGGCATGAGTCATCATGCCCAGTATTGTTGTATGTGGTTACCAGGGATTGAACCAGGGAACTTGCGCTTGCAAGGCAGGTGCTGGAACCACTGAGGTAAATCTCCCGCATGGTGGAATGCTTTTTCTCAGAGGATAGCCCACCCATCAGCCATATCAATCAACACAGAGTGCTTGTGCAAATGCCATTTCCCACTCTAATCCTAAGAAATCAGAGCCTGAGGATAAGAACCATGCACACTGCATTTTTACAAGGACCTTGGCTCATTTGCATATTCACCAAGTTTGTGAAGCATGCCCTAAAGATCAAACAAATCTTTAACATTCTAGAATTTTTAGTATTGTATCTCCTTAGTGAACCGAAGAAAGAATTGTAAGTATTGAAAGTGCAGGCTGAATCTCATGATAGGATATGTATGCTGTTGGACCCTGTTTATGAACACTCACCAGCTTCTCCGCAGGACAGTTAAACTGCGGTAATTACCTCATGCGTCTGTAATCTGTCTGTCTCCACCCATATGACATTTGCACCAGCGACTGATCTGAATGAATGGAAGAACTACCAATCCAGGTGGGCTCGTGCAACTTCATATGACATGCTTTATTTTTTTTGTAATTTTAAAACATTTATAAAATTTCTCACAAGTCCTGACCCTGTATCATAGAGTCTAATTTAAGAGGAGAGACATTTTACAAGGACTCACTCAAACCAAGTGATTTTAATTATTTATCTCTTTACGGGAATTTGCTTTTTTAAATACATTAGGAGCTGAAGGTGTATCTTAACAATACAACACCCACCTAGCATGCGTGAGGCCTTGGGTAGATCTCCAGTACCACAAAGAGAGAGAGGGAGAAAAGAGAGGAGAGAAGGAGGGAGGAGTGGAGATGGGAAAAGAGAGTCAGATCCACAGGACTTTTCCCAAACTGCCTTGGAATTATATTAACTTGGGCGAATATACAACCTCTCTGCCATATCTTTGTAATAGGTCTAATCACGTTTTGTGGTAAGGATAATTCTTCCCAGAGATGGATGAGATCAGACTTGTAAAATATTAAATGTTCTCTTCAACAAGGGAGTCCAGAAGAAGTGGAAATGAAGCCTGGTACTTTGGGGCATGTTTGTAATCCCAGCTATTGCTACTCGCTACTCAGGAGGCTGAAGCAAGAGGATTCCAAGTTTCAGGCCAGCCTGGGCAATTAGTGAGAGCTTGTCTCAAAATGTAATTTGAAAAGGCTCAGTAGTAGAGCACTTGCCTAGATATGCTAACATGCCAGCCTAGCAAACACCTGGGTTCAATCCCCAGTACCACAAAAAAGTAAAAAATTACCATACTCCTTTTGTAAATCTTTAACAAGTTTTCAATCTGTTACTCATGAATCTGACATTTGAAATATTTCACTCTTATTTTCCATATTTATTGGAGGAACATAATTGGCTCTTACATTTCCCTGCAATGTTTTGAAACTTTAATCCAAAATGAAACCAGCAAAATGACATCCCTCCTGAACATACATGTACATGTCTGTACATACTCTCTAGATTACAGTGCTGCTATTTGTCCTCACTTTTTATTGACTAGATTGATTGTACTCACTTAACCATTTGGATCATCAAAGTCTCAAGTGCTTTCAGCTAGCTAGAGTATCACAAAGTCCACTAGCTCATTAGCAGTAAACCCTAATGTAGGAAAGTGATTAGAAATGAATTATTTATTAGATGTCATTCTTGGTTGTGAAATCACTATGCTCATCTATAGTTTCAGCTGCTATTATATTCAACTGTCAAATTTTCCTCATTCAAAATGAAAGATTTGTGAGATTCTAAGTAGGTAGAAAACCAAATCAAAACGTCTCTAAATATTGTAATCACTCAATTCTTTACTAATGAGAAACACCTACCTAACTCAAGAGGCTATTTGAAGTTGTTCTAATGTTTTCAGTGAAAGATTCAAATGAGGAATTTAGAAATATCTTTGAGTTTATTGTCTGAAATTGCTTACCATGCTTGTTTCATTTTTAGATTATGAGCAAAACTACAGGTAACTATAAGAGTAAGCTGAAAAAGCAATTCGAATATGGTATATACAGATAAACAGGTAAAGTAAGATGAATGATACAAAGAAAAATAAGTGAGGAAATTATGCATTGTTTGTTTTTTTTTTTTTTTGAGACAGGGTCTCACTTTGTAGTTCAGGCTGGCCCTGAGCTCACTATGTAGCCCAGGCAAGCCTTGAACTCAGCAATCCTCCTGTCTCTGCCTCCTGAGTGCTGGGATTACAGGCATGAGCCACCATGCCAGGCACTGTGGTATGTGGTATTGATTGCTGGTCTGCATGGGCCACCACGCCCAGCATTGTTGTATGTGGTTGCCAAGATTGAACTCAGGACCTTGCGCTTGTGAGGCAGGTGCTGGAACCACTGAGCTAAATCTCCAGTCCTGCATTGGTTTTTTTAAGGCTGCTCATGACAAACAGTAGACTGATGGAGAAAAGATTCTGCAATTAAATAAACTACAAATCACTATTGGTAAATTCCTTGCAGAGTTACATGGGGGAAAAAAAAACCTTTATATTCACCTTTACAGTGACTGCAAAGAAATTTGGAGGATAGTTCAGTTGTTGGAATTTGGTTGACTTCATTTGAACAAATTTGAGAATCAGATGTTCACAGATGTCCTTAATATTTTCTGAACCAGAAAGTAGAATGTGAACACTTTTTTAGGCTGTACAGACCATTCTACCATCTGTTGGTGAGGCGTAACTTTAACCCCTGTAGTGAATCAGGATATTCTGATTTGAGTGTTTCTCCCACATGCTAAAAATAAAATGTGAAATTTCAGGAACTGGCACGAAAATTTTTAGTTGTGTTCAGGAAGTTTTCAGAAACTAGAGCTTTCACGTGACATGAAAGTTTTAACATTCTGAAAGTTGACTAAATTATGTAGCGTATAAAAGTGAAGTCTAAATTACCCGACGGGTAACCCTATAGCCTGCGCGTCTGGATCCATGGATGCAGAAGGAAAGACACAGCTCATTTCTCCTGGGAAGCAGTGTTCTGAAAGGCAACCCTCAGAGAAGACAGTTTCACGACTGTACGGAAAGGAAAGGAAAGATGGCAGAATTGCAGTAAAAATGTGAGGCCTTTTAGAGTATTAATCGCTGAAACATGACTTAAATTAAGATGTGAAATGAAAGCAGCTCAGAATAGCAGAGAAAGGGGAGAGGGAGACGGAGAGGAAGAGAGAGAGCGAGAGGAAGAGAGAGCGAGAGAGGTTTATGCACAAAGTTTGAGCATACGGACACCCACCCAGTTAGCAGCCAGGGCAAAGGGAGCCTCAGACTTTAGCTTATTAAAGGTGACCTTTCCCCTCTCTAAAATTTCAAAGCTGATGTTTCAAGTGCTGAGCAGACTGTGTGCCATATGTAACATGACCTCAGCTCCACTCTGCCTGAGTACTGATAGCATCACTAATGAGGGGTGAAAGGTCCTTTACTGGCAGCTTTTTCAGAAAGCCACCAACTCTTGCCGGGAGGACCTGGTTCCACCCCACCCCCTATTTCAAGAGAACTGCATTTAATACACAGCCTCAAAACGCTTTTATTACCAGTCGATGTGCTCATAGCCACAGCCAAATGGCAGGAGGTACAATCACATGCAGAAGAAAATATTTATTTTGACTCAGAAAGCAAAGGGATTAAAAGAACATTGTATTAACCTTGCCTTTCATCTAGATTTTAAAGGGAAATTCTCCAGAGGAGTCTATTGAAGCCTTATTTTTAAATAAAGAATACCAAAGACTCTTAGGAGACCAGGTGTGTGTTTATCTGGAGAGGAGGGAAAGAGAAGATGCAATGTTGGGGGAGCAGTTTTCAAAAGGCTGAGCAAAGTGAAAAAGGCGTCTGTGCTAGAATCTGTTACTGGCGTCCTATCGCCCCCCCCCCCCTTCTGCTGCTTGGAAAGAAAATAGCTCTCTTCCAAGTAAGTTGTTATCATATTCATGGCATGGTCAATTTCCGTTTGCCAAGAAAATATTTAGTCTGATCAAAGAAATTAGAAAATCAGATGAATAGAAACAGACGTTCCCCCAAGAGAGCATTTCTCATGTGAAGAGTCAGGCAGACGGCAGCCCACCCAGTGACTCCTAGGAAACGGCTCTCGCCCGAGGCGGAACTGAAGGCCGCCGGGTTCTTCCGCGGGGGGCCAGGCAGACCCGAAAAGTGAGGAGGAGCATGGCCGGGTGGAGGAGGACACGTAACGGGACAACACTTCTGGTGTCTGTGCAAGAGCCCTGATCGAGAGGCCCTCCCTAGGCGTGGCTTTGCTGGTTGTGATGTGCGAAGACCAGGGCGCGTCCTCCCCGAGGATAACAAAAGGCTGTGCTCCCGGGTCGGAGGGGCGCAGTTCTTCCGAGCTGATAGCAGTTCAAGCTTCTGATGTGTGCCTTGCACTCACAGCAGTGGATGGCGGTGCTCAAGGGACCATTCCGGTCTGTGCGTGCGCGGCCGGCCCACTCGGTGAACCAGGGGTCTCGGTCCATCTTCCGATAGTCCCCCTGGGCTGCAGCAGTCAGACCGGTGAGACCACTCGACGGGAGGGACCGGCACAGGACTCCGCACCGCTGACGCCGCCGGGCTGATTCTGTTTCGTTTCAGTTCCTGCGCCAGGCGAGGGCTCCTTCGCCAGGAAGACAGCGCCCTCTCTCTCCTGGGCCCCGGCCTGCGCCCATGCTCGCGGCGCCTCCCGCAGGCCCGCCCTTCCCAGGCGCACCTCCCCGCCCCCCAGCGCCGCCAAGGGGATGACCCGGGCCGCCACGCCGGGAGCCCGCCGGGTGCCTGCCCCGGGCCCGCCGCGGGCAGCGCCACCCTGGCCCGCGCGCTGGGCGGAGCAGTCCCGGCGCGACCGCGGCCGAGTTCTGCATCGCCCGGAGGGAGGCGCGGGGCGGCGGTGGATCTCCGCGGCGGGGCGCTGGGGCTGCGCCCACTGCAGCCGGGACGCGGCCTGCGCGCGGGCGGGGTGGGCGGTGAACTTGAGGAGAGGTGGGGAACGCTTTTTCTGCCGCCTTCCAAGTCCTAAAAGCGTCCCCGCGGTCTGCCCGCTTCCTGGCAGCCTCGCCCCGCTGGTTTCCAAGGAAGACTTGGCCAAGCACTGCCGCGGTGCTGGGAACCTTGTTGCAGTCCAAGCCGGGGCGAGTGAGGGAGACTCGCGGCGCGGAGAGGGTGCACGTGCGCCCTCCGGCACCCTCGGCAGGGTGTTTCTTCTCCCGCGCAGAGGACGCGTGCTGGCGAGCCGAGGCCGCGCGGTCCACTCGGAAACGGGTGGCCGAGCAGCCTGCCACAATCCGCACCCTTCAGATCCCGAATAGGGCTCCGTGGGCTCAGAAACCGGTTTCTCACGGCGCGAGCGTGCACCCCCGCGGCCCGGGCTGACGCGAAGTTCTCCGGCGCTTTCGGGGAGCTCGCCTCGAGATGACCCCGCTGCAGAGGGCGGGCGGCTCCCAGAAATGCACCTCTAATTGAATCACAGACCGCCGGCCATCCCGAACAAAGCAATCCATTCCGGCCGCTCAGCGCCCAATTTGTCCGCAGCACTTTCTTCCGCAATTCAGAAGCATTATCTTGTTTTTAAAAGTAACGCGGCAGAGACGTGGCAATTACCCCGGGCTCGGGTTACACTAAATGGCTTTAGGCTGAGAAATGGAAGAATGCACTACCGGAACGTGCTGATCGCCTCTCCCGGAGCCTGGGCTGGGGTAGGGGAGGCGAGAGAGGAACTTGGGGATGGCGAGGACTATCTGGCGACACCGAGAAGGGAGAGTTGGCCCTTGGTCCCTAGCGGTGGCAGTCGCAGCGACAGACCCGCAGAACTCGAGAGGGAAAGGGTCGCATACAAAGAGCCGGGGGCAGGTCAGGTCGGAGTTTCAGATTCCGCCGGGATGAGGAGCAGAAAAAAGCCTGGGAGAGATCCAGTCTCATCTGCGCAGCCACCCTAAGACTAGGGAGGCGGAAAATCAGAGGACAAAACAACCAAAGGGAAGGAGGAATAGTCGGCTGGGAGGAATCAAGCGAGATGTGGGCCTGGCCCGGGGAACCTGGGTGGGCGCCTGGGGCGAGTCCGCCCGAGGACTGGCTGGGCCCACAGACCGCTAGGCCCCTTTGGATAAGGAGGGGCAAAAGTGCTCTAAAAGTCTTCACTTTGGTCCTCCAGGTTGGGTCTGGGCCTGCAAAGTGGGAGAAAAGGGAGCAGCAAGAGACGTCCGAAGCCGAGGACTGGCGGGGCACGCAGACGCCCGAAGCTCCCAGCCGTCCCGCGGGCCGTGGCAGCCACACTGCGCGCGTGTCTCTCTCCCCCTGCTCCAACCAGCCCTCACATCTTGAAGTAATCAGCAGCCGAGAAGGGACTCGTCCCCCTGGCATCTCAGGTTGAAGAACGAGGTCCAGGAAAATGTGGTAGAGCCATTACAAGAAACCCGAGCCGCAGCCATCAGGGACTCCAATTGCCGTCGCATTAGGATTGATTAGAGACCAGCAGTACCGTAATGACCCGGAAAGAGGGGCAGCCGGGGATTATTAATATCAGAATGGGAGGAGGGGACACGCTGGGGAGGCAGAAGTTTTAAGTTACTGGGGTTTATATATAAGTGCAGGCTTACCTGAGGAAACCAGAGTCAGTGGATCATACACACAATAAATCTAAGTGCATCTAAAATTTCACGAAATCTACTTTCTGCGGGAGTAAAACCTTTGTAAATGTAGGCCAACATCTTAGTTTTTTAAAATAAACATGTAGATTTATAAATTTATTGTAAGAATCCAAGGGAGGCGGAGAGGCATGCTGGATATCTATTTTCCTTATGATTGAAACTAAAAAAAAAAAAAAAGACTTTGGAGTCCAGCTATCCCTATTTTTCTCTTCCGGCACGGCATGTAGCTCTTCTCTCTGGAACCATGTCTGAGGCTTGGAAATGTACGTTTCTGGTGTCTGAGAGGAGTAATACACCAAGTGTCAATGAAAGCAGCGACCTCTGAGTAGTGGCTTTGCTTTTCTGTTCAAGATAGAAATGACGGGATCCTGCAGAGATGTGGAGAGGAGAGAGGCTCTTCTCCATCTCCGTCTAAGACTAAGAAGCCCAAACAAATCAGCCCCTGATGGTCGGGCTGCAGCTCGCTGGATAATTAACTCCATCTCTGCAGTCCACCCTAACTGTTTATTTAGTGTCACCCCGCATTACCATCACCAGCACTTTCCTCTGAACAGGAGGAGCTGCAGGCTTTCACCTCCCCAAAGGAAATTCTTCTTAGCTTAGACAGATGTGGCATTCAGGATGTATGTTAGTTAAGAAAAAAGTGGATTGCAAATTCAGTGGCCGATAAACTCTTGTGCAGAAGTTCATTCTGTAAACCTGCCTTATTTATATTTAAAAAGAGAAAAGGGCTGGTGTGTCCTGTAGTCTTAAGAACTGGCTCTTGGGACACCCTAGTCCTCTTTCTGGAAGGGGGCCACCACCTGATGTCGGCGGGGTCCTCTGGCTTAAACCTGGCATTGGTGGGTCCCCGGCTGGGCTGCAGCCTTCTCAGACCACAGGTGAAGCCAGCCCTTTTTTTCCCCGGGGGCAGGGGCAACTCCCTTCTCCTGCCCTCCATGCGGGCACCCTCACCTCTTGGCCCACACCTCCCCTCTTTGAGGAAGGTCCCCAGTCACAAGCCCCTGGCTCCTTCGCCGGACTTGAGAGTCTGCTGGCTCTGTGCTGCTTCTGGAGCTTTGTCTGTGAAACATCACAGTATCACGGTCTCTGAAGGATAGAAGTAGGCGCCCAGAGCTGGGGGGAGAAGGGAAGGACAGAGGGAGGGAGAGGAAGGGAGGAAAGAGATGAGGAGGAGGAGGAAGCGTAGGAGAAAGAGGGCGGTAGAGAGAATGAAAGGGTAAAAAACAGATTCACAGACAGAAGAAACGAGTCCCCTCTTCGGGTAGAAGAGAGAATGAGACAAACGCAACACAGAGCATCAGCACCTCCAGATGTTGGCTCCCTGCACGCTCGAGACCCGAGGCGGAAGAGGGCAGAAGGGAGGAGAGGGAGGTGGGTGCTCAGACAGCCGGGGAGAGTGGGGCGAAGCTGCGGGGAGGTGGTCCCTCTCGCCTCGACCCGTGTGTCCGTCCCGACCTCGGGTCGTGGGGTGGCCTATTCCGGAGCCGTGCGGTCCGGAGGCCCTCAGTTGGCGCTGTTTGTCCAGGTGTGGGGAGGGCGGTGGTCGGGGCATCCGGGGCCCGCCCAGTTTTTTCGCACCAAGGAGGCCGGGACTTCGGCTCTACTCTTCCCGCTTCCCGGAGAAACTGCCTCCCTCCCTTCCTCCCCACATACATAAATACATTAGGGAGCAGACAAATCCTCATTGTTCAGAAATGAGCGAGCGCCGGCGGCTCCCCTCGGCGGGCTGGGCGGGTCTGGGAGGAGGAGGCCGCGCCGCGGATCCGGTGTCGCGTTGCAGATCGCCACTAAAGATAACGAAACGTGATCTATTTTTCAGAACAGCAAGTGGATGGGAAAGAACCCTGACAACACAAAACTCATTTACTAATGGGCTGGTTTTGGGTTTCTCCTCTCTGGACCTGCAGATCGCCCGCCAGAGCCCGGCTCGCTCAGCCCCGCGGGGGCGGCGGCCGCGGGAGGCAGGTGGGGCCGAGCCAGGCCGGGACCGGGCCTTGGAGGTGCCAGCTGAGCGCAGGGAAGAGGTGCTGGCAGCGATTTCCCCTCACATTCGGGGTCTCCGCCCTGCCCGGAGGGTGGCGTTAGCGTCCTGAAAAACACCTCGCGGTGGCTCCCTTCGGGTGTCTGTAGCTAGAGCCTGAGGCGGACGCATTCTGAGAACTTGGGCGGGAGCCCGGAGCATCTCGCTCCCGCCAGAGAAGAAACAAGGGGCCCCGCGCAGCTCGCGTGGTTTTGCCTTTAAAAAAAAAAAAAAAACTGAGGCCTTGGTTCAAACCCCCAGCAGCTCCTCAAGGTTTGGTCCGGGCTGTGGGGCCCTCCGGTTGGGCAGCCCGCTCCCTAGAGCTGCTCGGCTTCTTTAAATCTCCGACACATCTCTGTTTTTCATGCGATTTGCATTGACAGTAAAGGTTTTATGTTACAGAACGACTCAGACCTTTCTGTGTGCGATTTAAAATGGACCATTTGGTTTATGTGGTTTGTAAATTCATGTCATTTTACCTCTTTTAGTGGTTTTCAGTGAAAGGCTCCATTTTGGGAAACCTTATATATCTGAGCCAATAATTAACATTTATAACAATTGGTTCCCTTAGCCGAGGGATCGAAATAGCAGGTAGGTTCTCCGTACAAAGCGCACAGCACTTTTTTCCTTTCTTGGATTAAACAAGAGGAAGAAGGTAAAAGGCGGGTGAGGCCAGAGACTCGGCCTCCGGGACCCGCACCTCTCTCCCTCACCCTTGAGCACCCTTCCTCCCGGGTGTGGCCGACGCTAGTGCACCCACCCCGGCTTCTTTGGGAGAGAGATGAAAAGGGGCCCCAGAGGTCTGGAGGAAGTCAGAGAAAGGTGGTCTGATTGGAGTCTAATTGCGTCTCTGTGCCTGCTGTCATCTGCTTAGTTCACCCTTGCCCCATTTGTTCAAGCCGGGCTTCATTTCCTTATACAAAACCGTTCATTATAAACTACACCCCACACTCAGCGTGCCATTTGTCCTTACAGACCAGGCTGTCCTTACAGACCTCCTCTGCCCATTCGGTTGTGCACACCTGCTCCGTACCGTGTGGTATTGATCTGTAAGGCCAGGGTTAAACCCATTCTGGTCCTCACACAGGTGCCGTGTCAGTAAGGACTGTTCCAGGCAGTGACATTCTCTTTGGCAGCACATGGCAGCTCCTCAAGACTTGTCTGAACTGTCATGAGCACTAAAATAAGCCAGGGAGGGAAAATTACCAGACTCATGGCCTTGGGCTCAGCAGTGCCAGGCTTCTAGTTTAGAAAGTAAGTCACTGGGCACACCATGTGGCAGGGGCCCTTTTGAAATCACACATACCCATTAAGTGCATTAAAAAAATAAGCCTAAAGACCAAGTCTAATTGCATGGGATGCAGTTTCAGGGATGTAGAAAGCATTGTGTGAGAGCTTTGGGAAGAGCTTCCTGTCTGCTTGGAATCTCCCCGAGGTGAGAAGCCTTTATGAGTTTAAATGTACCTTGCAGGGTGCATTGGACTGGGTACATTATTTAAAAACATATAAATAATACAAAGGGAAAACTGCACACAGTTCTTCTCCCACTTACATCTCCATATGCAGAAAGATCTGAGGTGCTGGGCTTTTTGGCTGATAGAATCAAAACATATTTAAAGAAGACAAGCAAGTTTAAAGAGCCCAGAGTTTGTTCTTCACCATTTACTAAGAGGGTGCATAGAAATCAAAAGCATTTTTGAAGTGTACTTAAAATTCTGTTTTGAACTTATCTAATCAAAGATAAGTATAGTCATAAAGTCACACTCCTTCCCCCGTTGGTTTTCCTTATCTCCACACATTGTTCTTATCTCCTGCCAGCTTCAGCTACTGACAATAGATTATCTTTGTTTAGAGAAGCTAATTGTTTTCAAAATCTTTTTAATAATTGCTTTGGAGCAAGGTGTGCAAATGAGGCTTAAGATAATTACAGCTTCATTTGTTTGCGCGCTTTTGCTAAGCATTCTCCATACATAAAACAGCAGATGATGGGACTTGAATTGCAGGACATCTCTCATTCTCCGGCAGTAAAACAGGCCAGCACGGCAAACACACACACACACACACACACACACACACACACACAGAGCACCTCTTTATTTAATTTTCTTGGTGCCCCTGTGCTCCTAGCTTTCAGAGCAGTGTCCCTCTCAGAGCAGGCAAGGATTAGGTTACAACCGGACGGTTACTGGAGCCCGGCACAGTTTTATTTAATTTACACCCCATCCAGCGCCTTTCCTACAAGATTCCCAAAGCATTTTAGCTAAAGCTCCTCGGCATTCCTCAGTAGCAGGGAGTGGCACTGGAAAACGGAACGGTGCAGTGCAGATAGGGAACCTGAGTCCAGAAGCCTGTTTGATTTATGCCTGAGGAGCGTTAGGAGGGATGCACCTTCTGTGTGTCTTTGCTCAGCAGCCGGTCTCTGAGCAGCGTTTTGCCTGACCCCAATTCCGGGCGACTCTTCGAGAACTAGGAAACATTGTCCAGCTCGGCGTACTTGAACTCTTGGGGGGGGGGGGTGCAGGAGCTCGGGAAGGGGAGGGAGGAGAAAATTGGATTTGGCTCCTAAACTAAAGCCAACCAGGAAAGCAGCAACTCTTCCAGGGCCTGCAGCCCGGAGCCCTGGTCTGCTTTTGTATTATTTATCGCATTCCATAAGCTATTCATCAATTCATTATTTATTCATTCCAACATTAAGGTAATTAAATATGAGCTCACCAAGAAAGGCAAGTCTGAAAGGGACAGGGACAGAAGTACGAAGGCAATTAGAACGTTTGGAGTCACGGATTTGTGCAAAGATGCGAGCGGCTCCCCCTAGGTGACAGAGGAGAGAGGACCCGTCTTGGGGTGCCGTCTCGCGCACCCACTCCGCGTCTCCAACCCCGGCACCTCTCCTCCCACCTCCGTTCTCCGCGGCTTCCCAGCCAGCCCTCCCCGCGCGGGGCGGCGCGGCCTCGAGGCTCCACCGGGCGGCGCGCGGGCTGGCCAGCCTGGGATAGGCGCCGCCCGCAGCCAATCAGCGCGCCGGGGGCGCTGTGCGCTTTAAGGCCGCTGCGGGGAGAACAGAAACCAAGTTCCCGACCAACGAGCTGCATCCACCCGGCGGCGGGCCGGAGCCAGCGAGGCCCGGACGGCTGCGGAGTGAGCCGGCGCCCGGCGTCCAGCGCGCCCCACGCCTCCTTAAGGAGGACACTTCCCGGCCGCCGCCACCAAGTTCCGACTCGCTTTCCGGCCAACGCGCTGCCTAGGGAGGGGGTGAAGAGCAGCCGCGCCCCCCTCCCGCGGCCGCCGCCCCCGCTTTTCGGCTCAGCTCCCTACGCGTGCGCCCGCAGGCCCCCGCCATGTCGATGCTGCCGTCTTTCGGCTTCACGCAGGAGCAAGTGGCGTGCGTGTGCGAGGTCCTGCAGCAGGGCGGGAACCTGGAGCGCCTGGGCAGGTTCCTGTGGTCGCTGCCCGCCTGCGACCACCTGCACAAGAACGAGAGCGTGCTCAAGGCCAAGGCGGTGGTCGCCTTCCACCGCGGCAACTTCCGCGAGCTCTACAAGATCCTGGAGAGCCACCAGTTTTCGCCTCACAACCATCCCAAGCTGCAGCAACTGTGGCTGAAAGCTCACTACGTGGAGGCTGAGAAGCTTCGCGGGCGACCCCTGGGCGCCGTGGGCAAGTATCGGGTGCGCCGAAAATTCCCGCTGCCGCGCACCATTTGGGACGGCGAGGAGACCAGCTACTGCTTCAAGGAGAAGTCGCGGGGCGTGCTGCGGGAGTGGTACGCGCACAACCCCTACCCCTCTCCGCGGGAGAAGCGGGAGCTGGCCGAGGCCACCGGCCTCACCACGACCCAGGTCAGCAACTGGTTTAAGAACCGGAGGCAAAGAGACCGGGCCGCCGAGGCCAAGGAAAGGTACGCGGCGCTCTTCCCGAGGCTCGGGCGACCCTGGGAGTCCTTCTCGCCCCCTGCGGGCGTCCGTCACCCGGCTGTGCGCGGCGGCCCCAGCCAGTCCCAGGCGGTGCCCAGGCCTCCGTGGCTCGGCGCGAAAAGTTCATGAACCCTGCCTCGCGTGTGGAAGGGGCCTCTTCTGTCGGGAGCACCCGCCTGGGCCTCTCGGGCTGCGAGCGCCCGAAGCTGCTGGCGTCCCCCGGCTGGCTGCTGCCGGGCCGGGGCGGAGAGTCTTGGTCTCCGCGGGAAAGAAAGGCTGGTATCGCGAGGAGAACGGCGCGGTGGGGCCGAGGGCCGCGCTCTCTCTCCGGGAGCGCCCCGGGAGCAGGTCGGGACGGCTGCCCGCGCCAGCTCTTTCTTCACCCGCCGAATGTAGTAGTCTGGGGAGAGATCGCCGGCTTCCTTGAGCGCTGCCCGGACAAGGGGAGGTGTCCTAAAGAAGTGCGGAAAGGAAAGGTCGGGAGAGCCGCAGGGGCCGCTCTCGCCGCGCTCCCCACTGTGCCGGGCGCGGCCGTCCGGGCTGCTGGCGGTCCGCGCCGCCTTCCCGGGCGAGGCCGGCGGTCCGCGGCCCCTCTACCTCCCCAAGGCAGTTTGTTTTTAAAAACCCACCTCTGCCGCCTCTCTCTCAGCCCAAACACCCGAGCCCCTGGCCAGGCTCCATCCTTGGCTGTAGCTTCGGAGCCGGAGTCCGAAGAGTGCGGGGAAAGTTCCCCGCGGTTCCGGGGGTCTGAGCGCGGAGCGATTGGTTTCTTTGTTCGCCTCCGAGCCCGGGGGCCAGAGAGCCGGCTTTCTCGTTCCCGTGTGGGTGGGAAACCACAGGCCCTGGATGCTGAATTCCGCTGGAGCGGCTCTCAGGGGAGAGGGCTAAGGGCAGGAGAGGGACGGGAGCCTGGCGGGCGCCGGGCTGGGGAGGACGCGAGCTCTTGGAAGGCGGAAGTGGCGAGGGGAGCGAGATGCCCGGGTTAAGCGGGACCCAGTGCCCAGAGCCCGACGCTGCAGGGGCCCTTGCCCCCCTCGCTGCTTCAGCGGGGTGGCGACGTGTCCTCCGCGGGGAAAGGGTGGGGTGCGATGTTTGTGGGTAGGAAGTTTGAAAGCGGGCCTTGGGGGACTGAGGAGTGAGGGGCTCGTACCGCTCCAATTCGCCTCGGCTCCCCCCGCAAGCCAGGCCCAGGGCGCAGGCCTGGCCGAGTGGGAGAGACGGCTTGAGCTCCCGTGTTTCCTCAGGTCAGTGGGCCGCTCTTCTGTGCACCCTTTTCCATGACCTGTCCTGTCTCTGGCCAGGGGCAGGGAAACCCGACTCTGTGTCCTGTGATGGAAGCAGGCAGTTGACTCGATTCACCCCAAACATTTGAGCATTGGGCCTTGTGATGGCCTCTCCATCTCTGTCCCCAGTGACCATTTGCTGGAAGACTCTCAAACTTAATTACTTCGAAATATGGTTTGGGTCGATGGTATTTAAACAACGGCTCGAACAAATCAAAAACACACTTTAAAAAAAATTTCGAACAAACCCTGGTCATCTGGCTTTCTGAAACCTAGAAAAGGAAAGGGGGACCTAGCTCCCAGCGCAGGCCCTGGCTCCCCGTTTTCTCATATCTGCTGCTCACCTCCCCCAGGACCCTTGGGAATGGGTGGGAGGCCACAGCTCCTCCGTTTGGGCTGGTGACAGATTGCACAATGGCTCTTTCCTCCTTCTAGCTTCCCACCCTTCACCTCACACTTTTTTTTTTTTTTAACCATATGGTGTTGTCCTCTTATTTCTTAGGGAGAACACCGAAAACAGTAACTCCTCCTCCAACAAGCAGAATGAGCTCTCTCCACTGGAAGGGGGCAAGCCGCTCATGTCCAGCTCAGAAGAGGAATTCTCACCTCCCCAAAGTCCAGACCAGAACTCGGTCCTTCTGCTGCAGGGCAATATGGGCCACGCCAGGAGCTCAAACTATTCTCTCCCAGGCCTAACAGCCTCGCAGCCCAGCCACGGCCTGCAGGCCCATCAGCATCAGCTCCAGGACTCTCTGCTGGGCCCTCTCACTTCCAGTCTGGTGGACTTGGGCTCTTAAATAGCAAGGGACTGAGGCCTCAAAGGGATGGCTGAAGCAGCAACCAATCGCAGCAGCTAGGGACACTTGTAAATAGAAATCAGGAACGTTTTTGCAGCTTGTTTCTGGGGTTCTTGGTTCCTGGTGCAAAAGAGAATGGTGGACTTTCACAGATACCTTAAAAAAAAATCAAAACCAACAGTGATATCAAGTGTAGTCTCTCTTCTCTTCCACTCTTCACTGTGCATTTTCCCTCTTGGTCCCCCAGATCAGGGAAAACCAAACCAAACCAAACCAAGTAAACAAAAGCACCCAGTTTTGGTTCTGGCCAACCCATCTGCTCACTTCAATACTTAATTCTTTCTTTTCTTTTCCTTTTCCTTTAGTTCTTTCAAATAGGAACTACAAATCAACTGAATTTTAATTATTTCCCTTAATTTATTTGTGGAGAAGTTTTAGGAGAAAGAAGAATGAGAAAGAAAGATCAGAATAGTGAAAATGAGAGCCTGTAGTCTGGGAGTAACTGGTTGCTTTCTTAAGTTGAATAGGAAAAAATAATCTTACAACTTTTCTTCATGGGAAAAATTAAGTTTACATTTTTCATATTTAGTGTTAAATGATTTATGTAGATTAAAATGAAAGGACAGTATTAGGGGAAAACAAGTGCCTAAATGTCTTAATGCTCTCTATGTGAGACAGTTAGAAATAGAAGTGACCATTAGTAATACAACTATTTTTGTCAAATTTGGTGGGGTTTTTGGTTTTTTCTTTTTTTTTAATAAACTCTAAAAATGTACCAATGTGTGGGGGGGAAACCTTCCCTAATGCCATTACTTCTCATATGCTCAAAGCCTTCCTATCTGTAGCCTTCTCCTGTTAAAAGGTTTCTTCTGTTCCTAGATTCAAGTTTACCAACAAATCTGGCACCCTTTATTTGTTACTAAAATAGCGTGTGTTTTCAGGTTTCTTTTCTATTGTACCTAAACCAGTCTAAATTAAAACTTAGTAGAACATCAGGAGTATGATTCTGTTTCTCAAAGGTGAGTGGTGTATTGCTGTTACTGGGCCCCCCTGTTTTTAAAAAATAATTTTTCATGCTTTCCTAGTAGTGGTCATGAATTGCTTGGGTTTGATAGCCATCACCTGAACCGAGAGTAGTGAGGTTATGTGACAGAGTGAATTTAGCTTTGGGGTATTTATTTTTTAATTATTTACATAATACAGTTTTGTTTACCACTAGCTCTTCTCCACAGCATTCATATGTTAATTTCAGTTCTTTCATGTTAACTTTTGATAAGACTGTGAAAGTAAAAGTAATTTTATCTGCTTGGACAAAAAGAGAGGTTTAAACATTGTGAATCAGTCTGTACGAAAAGAAAGCAGACTGGAGGACAGGAGCTCTTAGGCAGTGCTGTCGGGGTGAACAGTGCCCAGAAAAGCCCCGGTAATCATATAGGCTCCATGTTATTTTTGCCTGAGGCAAAACGTTGTATCTTCTGTATTTAGCTTTTAAAATTAGTGAAACAAATGGCATTATTTATTAAAATTTAACTCAGGATAACAGGATTGGCTGGCTTGTGCTTTGTAAAATATGGTTCCCCAAGGAGAGTCTATTTATTTTCTGACATGAAAGTTTCATAATTTTTATTTTTCTCCATCCATAAGTGTCATCATTAATATATTCATTTCTTCCTTACCGTTTCCTGTTGTTCCTGTCCTGATGTCGGAGGCTGCAGGGTGTGGGGAAATGAAGGCCTTATATACGAGTTCTTTTTTAACTGTCAAAAAAATTTTTTTAGTTCAGGGGAAAATGGTCACTGTACTTTGTAGCTATTTCACTTGCGAAGTGGTTTTCCCGTCGCGAGGGACAGATGTGCACGCGGCCGTAGGAGCCCATCCTCGGGTTGGGAGCGCAGGTCCCAGTGTCCCTTGTTAGTGTTTTGGATCATTAAGTCGGTGTTTATTTAAGTCACTAGGGTGTTTATTCTCCACGTCTTGGGCCACGGAGAAATGCCCCCCTCTGCGGGAGGGGCCCTCTCAGGGAATCGCCGCGCATTCTTCACATTCACTCCCCAAAACAAACACCCTGCACAAAGATAGCTTTCAGTGACCCTGACAGGCTTCAAAAGACGCCGCGGAAATCTCTCTGGAAAATAAGGAAGGGCCAATTACTTTAATTTCTTACATGCCCTGTCTTCCTACCCCATGAATACCCCCTACTTCCAGCTCCGCTTCCAGGCTCTGGACGCGTGGAAGTCCTGTCTCCCGGGGCGCCCGGCCCACTTCCTGCTCCCCAGTTGGGGAATCTTGGAAACATCTTCAGATCTGGCGAGGAGCACAGAGGGCCGGTCCTGTAAAAGACCCGTGATTACTGCTTGTAAACTCGTTAAAAGGACAATTTTCTGTCACAGCCATAAACTGCTTTGTAAAACCCTGGCACTCGATCCGGAACGCGCATATTCCAGATGTGTTTAATAAGAAATTGCACAATACGCCTCTTTCCGCCTCCCTGCGCTCAGTCTGGCTAGCGGAGGGACTAGCGGGAGGAGGCGAGAAATCTGGATATTACTCTGAGCTTTCTTGGCAATCGTTTTAGAGCGATCATTAGAGAGAAACTAACCATATTTTTCTTTCCCTCGAGGAAATCTTCGAGAACCAGCTGTTAAGGGACCTCCAATTTACCTCCTCGGCGTCAAGGTTTAACTGAGTCAAGAGGCACTTTTCCTTTCTCTGCAGATTTCATAACGATAGCCAAAAGCAATGAGCAACGGCTTATAAATAGTGTTTTTAGGAAGAAACCTTACAGCACTTTGCCAAGTGAGATGAAAAAATATGGGCAACTTTTTTAACCTTTTAAATCTCAACGCAGGATTGCCGGGTTCCGGCCCCCTGCTCGCCTGGACCTCTTGGCTGAGAGCCCAGCTCCTGGGGTTTTGGGTTAACAGGTAGGGACTCCAGAGCCCCAGGAACCCCAGGCAGGGAAATGGCACCGCTTCCTTGAGCCGCGTCCCTCACCCCGCGCTGCAGTGGAAGCGGCCCGGAGGAGGCCAGCGCAGCTCCCGGCAAGCGTGGATTTGCCCAGCGTCGCCCCGAGCGTTCCCGACCCGCGTGCCGAGCGCAGCACCTGCCCGGATCCCGCGCCGCGCGGCCTGGCTCTGCTCGTGGCTGCCGGGGCCTCGTTCCCACCGCCTCCTTGGAGCTCTTGGGTGAAGCCAGCAGGCAGGACCTTAGGTTGGGGATCCGGAGGGTCGCGTGGCAAGTCCTTCGGGTGCAGAGAACTGGGGAGCGCTCCGGGCCCGCACCCTGGAGGACAGCCGTTCTGCGTCAGGAGGCGTGAGCGTCGGGTACCTCGGCCCAGTGCTGCTGCCGCGCCCTGAAGGCCGGTGCGGATGCGGTGACGCGGGGTTCTCAGCCCCGAGACCTCCACGCGGCGCCAGGCGCAGGGTGCGGGGCTGGCCGAGAGCAGAGGCTGCGCGCCGGCTCAGGTCAGACCAGGGAGGACGTCCCAGCCCGGCTTTGCGGGCAATGCGTTTCTCCCAGGCCCAAGTCTCAGGGTCGCCGAGGTCCTGGCCGGGCGCAGGACGGAGCCTGCGGGGTGGCGACGGGCCGGCGCAGGGGCGAACACCGCGAGGTTGAGGCCGTGGGGCCTGGTGAGGCGAGGCCTAGGCCTGCGGCCACCCCACGGCCTCTGCCGCAGCAGCCGGTCTCCCTCGTGGCTTCCTAGGGTCTTGTTAGGCCTTCGGTATCCCAGCTCCCCGTCAGAGCCCAGCGGAGGGTGCCAGCTCGCCAGCGGGCGTCCGGGTCTGATCACCAGGACCTCTGGGCTTGGAGCAGGGTCTAGCTTCTGCCGGCTCTGGCAGGTCAGAGCCACAGCTCCCCTTCCTTGGCGGGGCAGCTCGGGTCTCTCCTCCGTTGCAGCTCCGACTCCGGCTCCGGCTCCGGGGAGAGCGGTTGCCTCCTTTGTCCATGTTCAGTCGGAGACCCCAAGAGGGAGGCAACGGTGGAGGCTGCGCTTTGGGGGGCGCTGTCGCAGCGTGGGATCTTCCCAGGTTTTCCACGGTGGGCGGTGTGGACGGGAGGCGCAGGGTTAAACTGAGGGAGGTTGCTGGTGGCCCACCAGCTGTCTCCGCGGAATTTCTGGCTTTTCCGAGTTTTCCCAGGGAGAAGACCCTGGAAGCTCTCCCAGACTGCCCCCTGCAGCAGTCCTGCGCCAGCGGCCCGTCTGTGCCCCTCACCCATCAGCCTCCAAGGACAGTGTGCAGCGAGGGTGCGGCCACTCTGGGTCTCAGCAGGTGGGGACTTCTGACACTTCCTTCCAGGTCCCCAAGACCCTGCCAGGGCTGACTGAGCTCAGTGAGTCCACCTGGAAGAGGCCCTGAAGGGGGATTACGTGACAAGGGAGAGAGGAGCAAAAATAATGAGAACTGTGGGCAAAACGGTGGCTTTTGAATAAGCGCTGCCCTGGGAAGGCCGCCTTTTCCCTGGCATTTGAAACCCAGCGCACACACAACTTCATTCCAGCTGATGAAATTGGAAACCCGTTCTCCCACTGAGGATGACAATCAGGGCCTTAGACGCTGTGGTCCTTTCAGGCTGCGAGAAACAACACTGCAGTAGCATTTAAAAACAAAGGGAAGAGACTGCAGGAGGCACGTGGACGCCGCTGTCCTGTCCAATCCCAGTTTCAGGTTTTCTCCTTTTAATTTGCTCGCGAAAGGCTGAGACCCCACTTCTCCAAAGTGGAGTACAGACACCCAGAGGACCATACCACCTCCTGCCGTGCCCGTACTGGGCCACCCCATCTCTTTTTCCTTTATTATACTGTTAAACTGTTCCTGAAATAACATTTTCTATGACAAAAATGATACAGAAAAGGGGAAAAAACCCAAAAGTTTGATCTTTGAAAGAACACCTTGGCACACCTGCAGACCATACTGACAAGGTTACTAGAGGCACTGAGTGCTTTGCCTCCTTCCCTCCCCATCATTAGTGATTGCTTTAAAAAAGAAAAATAGCTGGATAGATTTTGGTCCTTTACTTTCTAACAAGGCCCAGAACTGAACACCTCCTCTCTCCTTCCTGGTCCCTGCCCTTCCCAGCCCTCTGAAGGTAAAAGATAAATGTTTTATGAGGCCGACATAGTAGAACTAGAAGTACTTAGGAGTTAACACAAGGCAAATTTATTTCAATTTTCTGTACAGTTTATTTAACTTGGGATTTATAATTGATTATTAACGTACCATGGCTCTTTTGGAAGGGGAGGTGGGGAGTTTAGGACTTGGGCTGACAGGTGTGTGGGATCTGGAAAACAGTCCTAGACTGCACATTTTCACTGACAAGGGACATCAAGTGTTTCAGGATTTTTAAAGAACACATTTCACAGGGCTAGTGAGTCAACATCCTTGATAGAAAATCTACAAATTCCAGATTGCATATGTGCAAAATCAACTCTCCAGGTGTCCTTTTCTTCATATTAAGTATTTTTACAAACTCAACTATGCTCCCTCTTTTCTTTTTTGCCCCCAGGCAAGGCTTTAGCTGCTCTGCTAAAAGTCCTCATTTGAGTTGCCAGTTATCCCAGTGGTCTGAGTACCAGGAAAAGACAGTGGGATTGTGAGCCCCCCACCCCAGAACAAAACAAAACAACCCAACAGACTGAAACACATCCACACAGCTGTGACATCTTTGGTTGACTCTCACATAAACACTATAAAAACTGTAAACGGCTGCATGGTGCAGTGTATTTTCTTGGCTTTTCATGTGTGTGGCAGTGGTGGGGAGTACTTTGGTTGGTGGGGGGCAGCAGTCCTCAGCGACTATAGAGAAAATGCATATTTTGGGAGTGAAACAGCATCATGTGCAACACTTTGCCAAAGTTAATTTTACTGCTAAGACAAGGGGCAGTACAAGGAAGACATCCTTAGCTCTGTCTTTATTTAGAATGCCTCAAAGATGAAAGTAAGTTGCTAGCTTTCTTAAAAAAAAGTTAAGCTAGATAGAAATTTAACATACCTTAGTAGCTATGAAGTGAAAAGAACATTTAAACAATTGAAGCTTTGTCTGTCTTCGGATATGTGTAGTGAGTATTCTCTGCATTTCTGATGCTATATAAACATAGCATGTGCTTCCTCCTAAAGCCAAGTTCTTGATTTTAATTGAAGAATAATATTGCTCAGGGCTCTACCTCTAAGAACAACTAACTAATCTAAGAAAATCAGCTCTGGGAATCTGGAACCAATGGCTGTTTTCAAAATAAACAGACAAAAATCTTCATAAAGAGGGCCGGGAAGATTATTTTACCTGCAATGTGTTTCCTAATTACTAAAAACAAAGCAGAACAAAAACAAAAAACAAACACAATGTTTTGTGGAAGGACCAAAAGGACAGAATGACAATGCAGGTCCCCTACCATGTTTTTTCTTTGAAAATGTAGTCCAACTTAATCCTCCCAAGCTGTCTTGGATAACTTTTAGAATATATCTTAAAAACAAATCTGAACAGTTTCTCTCTTTCCCTCTAATTAAAATTTTTTTTCCTAAGGAAGGGAAAGAGATGCAAGAGAAGGGAAATAGAATGAAATGGAAGACAAAGGTACAATTTAAAAATGGTGTTACAGGTGATGCCTGCCTGTAATTCTAGCACTTGGGAATCTGAGGCTGGAGCGTCAGCCTGGGTTTGAGGCCTGGCTGTGCTACTAGTCAGTTCAAGTCCAGCCTGCACTACAAAGTGAGAGCTTTGCTCAAAAAATAAAAATAAATGCATAAATAGATAGGTATTTAAAAACTATATTACAGGCTGGGGATACAGCTCAGTGGTAGAACACTTGGCTAGCCCTGGGTTGGAATCCCAAACGGCACAAAAATAAAAATATTATATTACAATGTTTAATAAGCTAATCAAACTCAGTCACCCCCATCAGTAGAAGGACCTTTCTACTTTAGCTCAAGGCAAGAATTAAATTAGAGATGAACCAAATAGGGAGATTTGCAGAGTCTGAATTTTGTGACACAACCTACTCCCGGTGTCAACCTAGCGTGGATGCTCCCTAGGCCAAAGCACCCTTCTCAGGAGCTTTAGCAGAGACACTTCTTTTACCAGGATCAATCATGTTCACCCAGGCCTGAAGGAACAGTTGGAATCTGGCTGAGTTTGGGGGCCATATGTCAGACTCCTTCCAAAAGCTAGAGAGGAAGACGCCTTATTCTGTCTCGGTTTCCCCTCATTCCAAGTCCCACTAAGATGGGAATATTACAAACCAAAAAGTTGCAAAATGGAGTTGGGATGGGAGGTATTCCCTTCCACTAGGTCCTTCTCTTGGTATGAATGTGTGTTGTTTTCTAAAAAGGTATTTGTTGTTCCCCTGGGGTCACGAAAGAGTTAATTTGTTTTCTGATAGGTTTCACACCGTGGGCAGGTCTGCCAAAAAGGAGAGGAAACGGAGAACAGCCCTATGATTAATACTACCTGTTTTTCCCATGAGCGATCACCTGCTCCAGGGGTCATGAATAGCAGGTAGCTCTCCCTCTCCCGGGCTCTGAGAGCTTCGTTTGTTTGGTGACAGCTGAGTGACAAGGCCTGAAACCCGAGCCCATCGCCCGGCCTGATGTGGGGGATAAAAACCCTGGATGTTCCCTCAAACATTTCAGGAAATGAAAGTTGTAACGCGATCCCTCCTGCGCCCACATCTCCCCCAGCAAACACAAAGGCTCAAAGGGGCCTTCTCGGATCGAGTTCGGCCTGGAGTGGAGGGAGGGAAAGCGAGCCGGCGGCGGGGAAGCCAGGCGGCCGCAGCTCCCGGACATGGCCGAGCGGCTGTGCGAGGCCGGGGTCCCCTGCGCGTGGGCCGCCCGCGGCCACGGCCAGGTCGCTTCAGGGGCGCCAGGGAGGGACCTGCGTGACCCTTTCGGGCCGGCGCGGCCACAAGGTCCCCTGGGCCTCAACGGGGAAGGCCGAGCGCGGGCCTGACCTCTGTGACCTGCCCGGGCAGGGAGCACCGAGCTCCGGCAGCCGCCGGCCGCGCGTCCCTACGAGGCGGCCCCCCGGCCCGGCCCGGCGCAAGCGCCCCCTCGGCGTCAGAGCAGCGCGCACCCCGCGGCGCCCTCACCTGGCTGCCCGGCCCGGGGCAGCCGCTGGCTGTGCTCTGCTCCGCCGCGAGGCTGCGGCCGGGCGGGGCGGGGGCGGGGCGGGGCGGGTGAGGGCGACGGCTGGGGAAACCGAGGCCCGGGCCGCGCCGCGCACGCACCTCTGCAGGACGAGGCCGCCCCGGGCCCGGGCCAGTTCTTCGCCGTAACCCGGACAGCTGCGGGCGGTTTGTTTCCTTAGAGAAATTTGTTTGTCCCTCTCCTCCTGTCCAGAAATCGTTCCCAGACAGCAGGATCAGGCCCATCTTCGGCTCCAGCCTTCGCGGAAGACTTTATTTTCCTCCCTGTAAACACAGGCGCATCACAGGGAGAACGAACCGCCGGGGGCGGAGAAAGCAACGCGCCTGCTGAGCTCGCGCGGCCCTCTGTGGCTTTGGGAAGGTTCCTAAGCCTGGGGCAGTTATCCCACGGGCCGCGACACCTACACCTACGACGCAGGAGAACCTGAAAATGAGCTGTGGCCGTGAAGGCCCAGCACAATGGGCCCTCAGTGAATAGTAGCTGTAATTATAACATGCTGAGGCCGCCGTCGAAGGCCACGAGGCCGCCTGGGAAAGTTCCCGTGATGCTCAGGTTTCCAGGGAGAGCGGATTATGCCCATTTCCTACTTTTGTCTAGAGCACTGAAAGAAACACGGATTGTTCTATGAGGCCTACGGTTCGGTTTGATTAGCTTTTGGTGTTAGCCAAAGCTGACATTTATTTCTCGATGCTCTGAGTCTGGAATCTAGACGTTTGACTCCTGTAGTTTAATTCCAGAACCCTATTTAAGTCTAGGATCCTTGGAGTTTGCTACCTTCTTCGTGATTTGAATTCTTATGTAGACGCCATCAAATGTGGTAAATTCTATTGATGAAAAAATAAAAACACACTTAGCTGTGGCCAAAAATGACGAGTTACTTAGAATGGAACGAAAACATTCAGTTGAGCAGGGAATTTAAGGCCCCACCTAAATGTGTCAACATAAGTGTAGGGGAAAAAACCTACTTTGAAGATTTAAAGCCGTGCTGGTGTTAACACAATACTGGGTGTAATGACACCTGATAAAGATTTTTTTTCAGCAAATGGATGGGCTGCTGAAATGATGAAGAGTCTTTAGCTAGAATACAATTCCCAGAGTTGGAATTTTGCAAGGCTCTCCTGGGTGCACTTCTTTTCTTGTGACACTCTAATGATCGCCAGGGAGGAACAGCTCATTTTGACACACAGCACATATCTGACTTGAAGGACTTTCTCATTCAAGTTTTCATTCAGGTATTATTGGAACCAAAATGCTTAGCTGACATTTTTTTTTTTTGAGAGAGACAGGATTATATTGAGACATTAGGTAAATATGAAATCTACACAGGTGGAGCGTGTCTAATAGAAGCACTTTAAGAATGAACTTCATTTACTGATGCCTTCACAATTATTGCATTGTTAGAAGTATTTTATACTGCTTTAGTTTTTAATTTTAATTTACTTTTGGTACTGGGAATGGAACTCAGCACTGGCACCTGAACCACTGAGCTAAATGGCTGGCTCATATAATGCTTTACTATGACATTTTTCTCTAGTACATTTATTTAAGAATATCTTCAACTAAAAGTTCTACATGTTTAAAGTTTAGTTTAGAGAAGTTGATTGATGCATAGTCAGTCACTCTTTATGTTTGGGAGGAGTCCAGCATGGCCTTCGTGTCTGCTTGATAAATTCTGATGAACACTCACAGGTCCCTGAGGTGGAGGAAGAGGACACAGAGCCATGTGTGGAAGGTACCTGGTCACACACCTACTGCCTGCCATAGGGCTGTATAAGTGGACAGGGATACCAACTATTGCAAATGAGAAGGGCATCTAGAGATGGAAGAGGGGCGGGGAGAGGCAAAGGAGATGTGAAAAAGAGTCAGCATGTATCATGTACTGCACCAAACACTCACAGTCAAAGCAGTCATTTGTGTTGCAAGCATGTACTAATTAACAAATTTTAAAAAGAGTTGCACTTGTCTACACAGTTGCTTATTTCTGGCAAAGACATTCTTTC
>PVIC010009202.1:0-46181 GCA_004025085.1 Thryonomys swinderianus | reverse complement strand
GAAGAAGAAGCACAAATCAAAATTATATTGAGATTCTGTCTTGCCCCTGTCAGAAGGTTGTCACCAAGAATAAAAAACACAAATGAGTTCTAGAAAGTAGGACAGCTTTTATAGAGTGGAATATTTCTATAGGAAACTTGGTGTGGGAATGTGATGAGGGGAAGGAATAGATATGATACAGAAAGAAAATAAAAGAGCACGTATAAAGGGGGGAGGAGGGGGGAGTGGGTAGGGATATGGGTAAAAATGAGAATTAACTTGTGGCATATACTGGTACAAATTTCCCAATGTTATATGTGATTTTGAGATGTATATAAATTGTACCAATAAAGAATTCAATTAAGAAAAAGAATAAAAAACATGATGAATGCTGGTGAGAATATGGGGAGAGATGAACCTCACTGCACTGGTGTTGGTGATATAAGCTAGTATTATCACTCTGTAAACTAGTATGATTGCTACTCAAATACCATTTGAATGAGGTATACCACTGCTGGGTTTATTTCCAAAATAATTCAAGTACTATGATACATGCCTATCTATGTTTGTAGTGGTGAAATTCAGAGTAGTTAACTATGGAAGCAGCCTGAATGCCCAGCAACAGATGAATGATAAAGAAAATATACTGTACACACACAGTAGAATATTAACTGATATAAGGAATATAAGTATATAATAATATATAAGATATAATAATATAATAAAAGTATATTACGTATACTTAAGGAAATATGAAATTATGCAATTTTTAAAATGTATACTAGAACTGGACACCATTACATTAAATAAAACAAGGCAGAATCAGAACGTTAACTATTACATATTTTCTTTTATCTGAGAAAACTAGAAGTAAGGGAGAGATGACAGAAAAGTAATGAGCTGACTTTTGGAGATGGAAAATGGGATCAGAAGGAGGGAAAGGAATATAAGGGGAAAGTGAAAGATTGAATAGGTCAAATTCATGTACACTTTATCAAAATGAGCTTTCTTTGTAATAACATTCACTAATTTAAAAATGAATATAACTCACTATTTCAAAAAATTATTAAAGAAAACCATATGCTCATCTCAGTAAGTGTTAAATGACATTAATCAAAAATATTCAGGGCCAGAGGGTTAGCTCAGTGGTTCCGGCGCCTGCCTCGCAAGTGCAAGGTCCTGAGTTTGATCCCCGGTAACCACAAATAATGTTGGGCGTGGGGACTCACGCCCACCAGCAATCAATACTATATACCACAGTGCCGAGTGTGGTGGCTCACGCCTGTCATCCCAGCACTCGGGAGGCAGAGACAGGAGGACTGCTGAGTTCCAGGTTTGCCTGGGCTACATAGTGAGCTCAGAGCCAGCCTGAACTACAAAAGTGAGACCCTGTCTAAAAAAAAATTTTTTTTCAGAAAAATGTTATTTACAGATAAAACCACACACACACACACACACACACACACACACACACATTTTTTTTTTTTTTTTGAGACAGGGTCTCACTTTGTAGTTCAGGCTGGTCCTGAGCTCATTATGTAGCCCAGGCAAATCTCGAATTCAGCAATCTGCCTCCAGAGTGCTGGGATTACAGGCGTGAGCCACCATGCCCTGCACTGTGGTATGTGGTATTGATTGCTGGTGTGGGCATGAGTCTCCATGCCCAGCATAGTATATAGTTACCGGGATCAAACTCAGGACCTTGCACTTGCGATGCAGGCACCGGAACAACTGAGCTAAATCTCCAGCCCACCGCATATATTATTAAATAAATAAATATTTTCTCTTCGAACAGTTGATGAAATCCTAGTGTAAAAAACACAGAAAGTAGATAGCTGACACTTTTCCTTGGGGTGATTAAGAGGAAGCCATTTAAAGAAGGCCTTTGAAATCACATTCCAATATTCTTTCATAGGTGATTATGAGGACAGCCATACAAATACGTATGGGTATTTTATGATGTGACTTCATGCTCTTTTAGTGTAGTGGTGGCCTGTGTCCTTCTCAAACTTTGATAAATGTTTGTGATGGCCCTAATCAATGATTTAAATTGGGTGATTTCTATGGCTAACTCATTTAAAAAAAAATGTTCTTCCTCCAAGTTCACGTGAAAAGTTTGGTCTTGAAACCCATGTTCCATGCTGTGAGAAAGCTCCAGCAGTTTGTGCAGAGACTCATGTGAAGAGGAGCCAAATTTCCAGCCAACAACCCAACCGTGAAACCAGCCCACTGCCAGGTCAGTTTACTTTTAATTGAATAAGCCACTGTGAATGGGCATTGTCCAGCCCCCACTCAAGCCCTGGCAGAAAATAATGAAAACAGTTGAGACATGCCGTACCCCATATAGCCATGTGGGTGTTATGGATTCATAGTCAAAATAAATGATTTTTTACTTTAAGCCATTAAGATTTGAGTGATTTATTTAAAAACAGTGAGAGGCAATACAATATTCCTTTCTCCTTATCTATTTTAGAATCACCAAACAACAAATATTGTCCTATTACATTTCAGAAACAATGTTGATAAAAAATATTTTTTAGAGTTGGTCACAGGAAATTTTTAAATTTTTGCTTTCTGCAGTTGTATCACTTGGTTCTTTATTTGTTGAATTGTTTAGTTGCTTGGCTGAGTATTTCTTTTATTTTGGGGAGAACTGAAAAATAAAATCAATTCTTATACTTAGCATTAGCCTGAGTAGATCTTAATTTTCAAAATCTACACATTAAAATGAAAATTGTTTTTGTTGGGGCTGGAGCTTTAGCTCAGTGGTTCTGGTACCTGCCTAGCAAGTGCAAGGTCCCCCTGGTTTGATCCCCGGTAACCACGTACAACAATACTGGGTGTGGTGACTCACGGTCACCAGCAATCAGTACCATATACTACAGTGCCGGGCCTGGTGGCTCACGCTTGTAATCCCAGCACTCCGGAGGCAGAGGCAGGAGGATTGCTGTGTGTTTGAGCCTTGCCTGGGCTACAGTCCAGCCTGAACTGCAAAGTAAAACCCTGTCTCAAAAAAAAAAAATTTTTGTTTTTGTTGAGACATTAAAAAAATAAGCATATCATGACTGGTTGCAGTGTCAGGAGCATATGGCTTTCTTCTTAGAAAGCATTGGAAGTCTTAATTACTGGAGTTAAAATTGTAGATTCCAACCGTAAACCAGATAAGGAAATAAGGCAGACTTTTCATCACTGAGACACGAAGACTATGACAGAATGAACGATAACTAAAGTTGCTTAAAATAGTTACATTTTACATTTAGAATAGCCTTGAGTTTCCATTGTTTATCATTCTTCTACAAGAATAATTCGACCATTTTTATTAAATTTAACTATAATTCTTAAATTACTGTTGTATTACTTTAAAGAGAAAAATTGCATGAAGAAGATCTTTTTAAAGTAATTAGGCAGATGGGCTGGGGACTTAGCTCAAGTGTTACCATGCCAACCTTGGATGCATAAGGGCCTGAGTTTGATCCCTAGTACTGCAAAAAAAAAAAAAAAAGTAATTAGGCAGAAACTAGCATTTATTAAGTAACTGTGTAAGAAATGAGTGAAGAGAGGCAGGATTCCTAAGCAAGTTTTCTGGTTGCAACCCCCATGTGGCCCTAGACAGCTAGTAATGATTAGAAGGTCATAAACTTCTGAAAATTTTATGTGATTTTTTAGATCTTTTTAAGGATTCAGTTGAATAGTGCTCCATCTGGACTGAGTCAGCAGCAGCAGAATGCTGTGCAGGGAGGGCACAACGCACTGCTAACTGTGCCTCAGGCTGGCTCCCCACAGTTGGTCCAAGGGAAATCGGCAGGTATCAGACATCATGTGCTTTGGCTACTTGGCAAGCAAAACATAGTGACTGCCAATAAATGTCTTTCAGCTTGCGTGTATGTGTGCCTGTGAAGACAGGCATTTGTTCTTTATGAAACAGACATGTACCTTTTTAAAATTTAATTTTCACACTTGTAGTTCTTTCATTAATGTTTCTCATGTGAATCATGTGAAATAAATTCTGCACTTGGAATAAATTTACTTGGAATTCTCTCTATGGAGAAATGATCTTTCTATTGAGAAAGGTTTCACAGAGATCACTGGTGTAAAAGCATGGAAATGTATCTCTGGTAAGAGCTTACGCAAAAGCCTTGGAATTTGCTGAAGCTCCTTGAAAATAAATTCAATATAAAATGGTCCAAAAATTTTTCCAGAAAGTCTTTTTTTATCTAAGGGCAAGTAAAAGGGAAGCTTTATGAGGATACATTTCTCCAAAGGAGACACCAAAGTTTCAATAGGTGTTCTAATAATAACCTACATTAACAATCAACAGGAAAATCTAATCAAAGGACCACAAAATGGCACTCCATATCTGCTAGCATGGCCATTATGAAAATAAGCAAAACAAAATAAAACCCAGAAAACGTAAACAAATATTGACAAAAAATATGGCAAAATGGGAGCCTTTGTACATTGTTCATTGAAATGTACAAGAGTGATATGGAAAACAATGAGGAAGTTCTTCAAAAAACTAAGTCAGAACTACTATATAATTGTCAGCCATATGAAGAAGTGCATTATGTGTTTTAGTTACTTTTCTCATTGCTGGAACAGAATACCTGGCAACCAGAAGGTAAGAGGTTATTTCATCCATAGTTTGAAGAAATTTCAATCCCAAATTAGCTGGCTTCAAGGAAGGGTGACATGGCAAGATGGACATCACACAGAAAAAACAGTTCATGGAGTGTGGCAGTTAGAAGGAAGCAAGCAGCAAAGTAGCAGTAGCAGCAACAGCCACAGCACAAGCAAGCCTATCTTTTTCTGTTCCTTTATAGTCTATCCAGGATACAAGATTATTGATTGGTGCCACCCATACCCAGGGCTGGGCTTCCATTACTCACATTCTTCATCTCAGTATCATACCCTTATCCCTTCTCACACACCCTAATCTGGCCACTTTGAAAACTGTCCACCTATGAACATATGAGGCTTTGCAGGGACCTCCTGATACAACTCATAGCATTATGTTGCACCATACAAGGATAAAACTTAATATAACATTATGTTACAGAATACATGTTAAGTGAAGTAAGTTAGGAATACAAGGATAAATATTATATAATTTTGAAAAGTAGAGGAAGCTAGAAGGAGGAAATGGGAGTTGGTGTTCAATAGGTATAAAATTTTGGTCATACAAGATCAAAAAGTTCCAAAGGTTTGTTGAACAAGTTTTGGTACTGGCTAACAGTACTTATTGTTTACTTTAAAAATTAAAACATTTGGTATATGTTTTGCCTGAATTTTAATAAAAAGAAAAGTTACCATGAGCACAGACCCCATACCAAGATATTCCCTATACAGGGGCTATAATACATCAGAAAGGGAGACCTCAATTTGTGAATCTTTCACCACTTCTTATATGCTTTACATTTCTCCCTTATTAATACATTAGGTTAATGCTTTAGGTAATTTTTCCTAAGAAAGCAAAAAATTAATTTTTTCAGGACGCATGCTTTAGAGGGCTCTGGGTGAATTTGTGATTTAGGCTCACATGGGATTTAGAATTGTCTTCCTTTCGCTGGATACCACTGTGCTGAGGACACTGGTAGCGGCAGCACATTGTTCCTGCTGACTATGAATTGTGTGATTTCAGCTTAGAGTCTGTTTGCCTAAGACTTCTATTTGCTAGGGTTTGTGGAGAATTAGGGTATATTTCAAATACAGAAAGGGAAGTTTTATTTTTTATTTTTTAATTGATTTTTGATGTATTTTTACATAGATTATGATCACCTTCAACATTGAAAATTTGTACCAGTACATGGCAAATCTTGATTCTTATTTTTCCCCTTTCTCCTGCTCTCCCTAAAACTCCTAACCTATATAAAAAGCTTTGTTTTTTTTTACTATCAGATTTTTTTCTTTCCTTTCTTTACTTTCCCATGATCCTATAATTTTTTTTGTTTGCTTTTTTTTTTTTTTAAGGTAGTGCCTCATTATGTCACCCTGACGGTTCTCGAACTTGGGATTCTGAATCAACTTCCAGTGTGCTGGGATTGTAAGGTTAGATCATAAATGAGGACACTGCATTTTCTGCTACACCTCTATCTTGTCTTCACTAGAAATGAAGACTTCATATGTTTCATTGCTCCTTTTGGGCAGAGTCTCATGATATTTCTCCTAATCACTGAGAGACTGGTACCAGCCCTAAGCTTTAGAACCCCATGGAGAACTGAAGAACTGCCTCACAGCCAGCTTCTGGAGGCAAAGCAACAGATGTCTGGACAGTGATGCTCAATGCACTTAATAGCAAATAAAAGCCATGACAGACCCTTAAACTGCCCTCTACTCTTGGTTTTCCTACAATTTCCATCTTACTGTAATTAAAGGGAACCAGCACAAGCTAATAGCATCTTGTTTGGCAGCTGCTAAAGGCCAGACCTCTAATTAAAGCATGGATAATGCTTTTTATGGGAGAGGCTATATCCTGTCTCTTCTGTTAACAAGTCCCCTTATGATGTCGGCATCGCAAATTGCCCCATACAGTTGACTCAATTTTGGTCTATTGAAGAAAAAACAAAATGCTTTGTGAACACTTAGGCCTGCAGACTTTTAGGGGAATGGAAAGCATAACCATTAGCTACTTCAAAACTTCTGAGTTGTTTATCCTCACCCTGTCTTCAGAATTTAAAGTTTTCATTTTTCATGCAATTACATTGAACTTTCATGTTTACTTTCTCTCAAAGGAAGTACAACCAAGAACTAGGGTGATAACTGGGTTGAGAAAACACAGGAAGAGCAACCTAGCAAGTCTGTCAGGAACTGTGGACAATTTACCAATGTCTGCAAGGCCCTGTGGGATCAACTACTGGGATTATTGCAAACATCTGACCTGCTTTGTGAAATCTTCAACTACCGGTATTATTGAGGACATCTGCCCCACCTTATGCATGCTAGGATTTTGGATGTGAAGGCTTAGTATGGGATAAAGGTGTTGCAAACTCAGTGTTTAGGGCCTGCTGCTGCTGCTGCTGCTGCTGCTGCTGCTGCTGCTGCTGCTGCTGCTGCTGCTGCTGCTGCTGCTCAAAGTAGCAACCATAGAGTCCAGGCTCAGCCTTTTCTTAAGGTTCCAATTTCCTTGTTTGTTGGTTGTTAATCCTTTCGCAGTGGGACTCATGGGGGACTGGAGCTTGCCTTGAAGGTTCTGGCTACCTCCTCTCCCCCCGTATCCCACACAAGTCACAGCATTTCTAAGCTTCTAAACGAAGGGTAAGTTCTTAAAAAGTAAACAGTGAAGACATTTAATGCTGCTCTTCACTGCCAGGGTCTATAATACACATAGTTCTATTTAAATCAACATATGCTCAAAAATATACCCTTTAAGCAATTATCTTTTGCAGTCTAGTTTGTGGATTTAATCAGAGCCAAACTTTATTTTCTGATGAAATTTTAGAATTGAGAGACTAAATTAGATTTTAAAATGTTCTTTGTAATAAAAAATATTTTAATTTCAGATGTAATAAAACTACAGGACACTTGTCTGTTTCTCTTAACTCTTGATTGTCTTACTTAAATCAGGATTTTATGGACAAATTGTTAAGGATTAAAGTAAAAGTAATATTTTTAAAGGAATCTAACTATCTAGTCTTATTTAAGATAAAAATTTCCAGAGCCCAGAATACACAGAGTAGGCAATAATCTATGCAATATGATTTACAGGAAATCTAGTTCCTTGAAAGTATTGCTACATTGCTCCTTTGGTCACATTTAAACTTCAAATCCACAGAGTTTTTTTTTTTTTGAGACAGGGTCTCGCTTTGTAGTTCAGGCTGGCCCTGAGCTCACTATGTAGCCCAGGCAAGCCTCGAACTCAGCAAGCCTCCTGTCTCTGCCTCCCGAGTTCTGGGGATTACAGGCGTGAGCCACCATGCCCGGCAGCACAGAGGTTTTTCTTGATGAAAAAAAATTTCTAACTAGAAGGAATTAAGGTTTGTGAAAGCATTTTTTTTTAGAAAAAATAATTGAAAGAAGTAGACAAAAGTCTAACATTTGAATAACAGTCCAGAAGCAACCTAATGTCAAAGTTGAAGTGAAATTTGAACCTAAAAATGAGTTGGAGGTATAAAAAATAGAATTGATTTCCATTTTGCTCAAAGTTAATTTTTAGTTGAGTTCTTAATTAAAGCAACAGAAGACTGTTACTGTTTCTCGTAGACCTATATGAACATTAAGATCTGGGATTCTGTTTTGATGCATGGACAGAGCGAGGATATAGCAGGCTTGCAATGTCACATTTGGTAGCATCTCATTCAGTAGCTACCTCAAATCAAATATCTCTGCAAATAGAAACCTGTAGAAGAGATAAAAACTGTGCATAGAGTCAGACTATTCCCCCAACCACTCAACTCCAATCAAGATCGGTGCCTTGTAAAAAATCGCCATCTCCTTGGGATGTGCTATTAGGAGGGCGCTCATCAATGTGGTAGTTTTATAGTGTGCTATTTTATTTTAATTGTCAGCTTAAATTGACTATTAAAACACAGTAGCACATTAAGATTATTGCTGCACTGCTAGAGGAAAAACAAAGAAGAAGTCAAAAGAAAAAGATTTTCTGGCCATTGGCAGAAGGCATGTCAACCCAGGGACAGAAGCTGGGATAGAGCAAAACTAAAATATTTCCACTTACTTTTAAGGAAAACACATGAGAGTGGTCCTCTAAAGCAAACACATTGAGAAACAGATGGCTCTCATTCCATTACACAAATTACAATCAGATATTCACACTTGAACTGAAATGCTGAGAGCTATTTATGGAGAAGGAGACAATGAGTGAAAGATAAAAATAAAACAAACTGATAGTAGAACTCTGCATTCATTTGTTACTAGATCTGATTACAGAAATTCCCTCAAGAGTAGGTCTGGTTCTTACAGTCCTTCTCTCTGCGTTAAATATCCTGTAAAAACTAATCCTTCTTATAAACATGAAATGTTCATCTGCAGAGGAAAATCTGGCCTCTTTGTGAATTTCTAAGTAATAATTATCAAAATAGCAGATCCTCTTCTCCTGTTTGCCTCACACCCTATCAACCTTAAATTACTGGCTAGTTTGGACATGCCTTCCACCCTTTTCCCCATCAAAATGCATCTAAGACCATTTGAGTTTGCTTTAAGAGGGATGTTTTCAAATCTCAGGGAAGTTCTAGTCTTAATTTCTGTTTCTGAGAAGATTCCAGTTTTGTCAATGAAGAATCTGTTTTTCAAATCTAAAACAGCATTACAGCAAGAACCTGAGTATCTGATTCCTGACTAATTATTCAACATTTAAAGACTCTATTTAAACATACCAATCCTACTTTCTAGAATTTATTCCTCAAAAATATATTCCTCAAAAACTTTCTAGAGTTTATTCCTCATACACATGAGAAATACTATGGGAATAATGCGAAATACATCTTAGAAACAGTAAGAGTATGGAAATAGTAAGAGTTTGGAAATAACAGACATTTTCAGTAGTCTGAGATTATGAGTCAAATTTGGTAATCCATATATTGAAACATTATACAACCTGTAAAATAAAACAAATTAACCTATGGGTAAGAAAAATTGTGACATAGAAAAACATGACGTCAATTGGAAGTTACATTATCTCTTGCACTTATGTTCATATGAATATCTCTGGTGGAAACTTCACAGGCATAGTGATTGTGTCAGGGAAAAGAGGCTTATATTTTGTGTTTCAAACGATATATCTGGGTACAGAATTCTATTCATTATTTATGAAAAAGTACAATAAAATACAGAACAGATTAATGTAATTTCAGTATTATGATACTTTGAAATTACTAAGTATAGAAAAAGATAGTACTGTTGTTTGTATGTCCTGGCAATTTTAGTTCCCAGATGTACAAAAGAGGGAAATTTTATATATATATATATATATATATATATATATAAACATATATATAATATCTATTACATACATAATATATCACATATAATATATATTACATATATATTACACAGAGTTGATATTTGAACTACATAATAAAAACTTTAAATGGTTCTACCTGACCAAAAAAGTTTTAATAAAATATCAAAACACAATCAACAAATATATAAGACATATAATAATCACTAATGAAATAAGATTAACAGGTATGCAATTATTCAATACCTAGAAATTCACAAATTAAAGGAAAAAGTCATAACTTCAAATGTAGTAATATTTCCTTGCACAGCGAACAACTGAACTTGTAAATAGAGATGTCTGACAAAATTTTTCTTCCATTACAGAACTCCTTATTGGATGATGCTGTGGTCATGTTTCCTGGAATCATGGAACAAATTAAGTTCATGAACTGAGATACCACTATAAACTCAGTAAACCTTTGCTAAAGTGTAGTGTAGAGTTCATGATATCAGTCATTGGAAGTTTTATCTTAGAATCTAATGATTATTTGAGAAAGCCTGCAATTTCTCAGAAATCACAAGTATCCTCCACCATTGTTTTCTTGGCAAGAGGTTTGCAAGTAGCCAATCCAGCAGCATTATTCAGTTTTCCTTTCTGCTGATTGGCCACTGCCCTGTAACCCATCTCTGGCAGATGCACCAGCATTGCTGTGTCATTACAGGTTGCTCTACCACATGACGCTATCTCAAGTGTTTGCAGTATTATTTTTCTTAAAGCCCCAAGAAGCCTAAGATACTGCCAAGCACCCTGCACCTTCTAAGACTTTATTAATATAGTAAATTACATACCTGCAGGAGACGTAGCATATTTATGGTTTATAAATATAAATTTATGGTTTTGAGGGGGGGGGTCACGTGGAATAGTGTCTCCCCTTGATTCCTCCCTTCACTCTGTTACCTGGCACCCTCACATAGGCAAGAGTTTTCTCTGCCAGATCTTTCCACCAGACCATTTCTGCCTTGGACCCAGCTGCCTGTGGATGAAAATTGTGAGCCAAAAATAAATTCTCTTCCTTTAAGTCAGAAGTATTGGATATTTTGTCCCAGCCACAAGAGAGTGAGTAACACAACATCAGCTATCCCGACACAAGGCATGAAGATGCCGGGACACTCATTCAGCCACTTCCATCGGCTATCAGTGGAGTGCTGCTCTGCATAAATATTATTCCTTGTTTCATCTGGCCCCCGTGTACGTGGGCGTGTATGTGTGTGTTTTCCTGTGTGCATATGCCAAGCAAGGTCCAGAAACAAAGTGGTTAGAAATAGACTGACAAGCGGAGGCCTTTGGGTTGATGTTCTTGGCAAGGACGAGTGTGAAGACAACACAGAAAGGCACCAACATCCTCTCCTGCCCATTTGCTCAATGGTTTGCATAAACTTCCAGGCCTCAGTTTAGTCCCTCTGAGGTGAACCGGTCTCCAGTAGTACAGTTTGCACTGCGCATCCTACTGCTCAGTGAAGTGCTGAAGAGCGGAGGGTAGACCAGGAGCCCCCGAGTTTAGCCTGTGAATGTCTCGTACTTGAGATTTCTTAGATAAGTGACCCTTAGGGAGAAAGAGATGAGTAGTGTGGACCTGAGGCACGAAGAGTGATGAGATGAACCCTTAATGTCACCCTGGCATTAGAAGGAACTAGATTACTGCTCCTTTTGAAGGACTTTGCGCTTAAAGAGAAATAATTCTTAATAGCTAAACAAAAAAACGGGCAGCTAAAATGATAACAGTTCTCAGAAGAAGCGCAAGTGGCTAAATATGTCTTGTCATTAAGAATCGGTCAACAGGCTACGCTTACTGTGCTATGCCCTTGCCCCACGTGGCTCGCTCTGCTGCTCCCAGTCACGTTCTCTGTTGACTGCTCTTGTGCTTTGTCATATAACTTCTGGCTTCTGGATCTCAGGACCCATCTGCTACCGTTATAGGCCCAAAAGGCGCATGCAGAGATCGAGTCTAGACTCATATCTTACCATGTACTAATCTAAAATCAAAATGGATCAAAAATCTAAATGTCAAAACAGAAACACTTATCTGCTCATAGATTAAGTAGGTAAAACTCTTGAAGGCATAAGTAATTTCTGAACAAAACCTCAATGGCAAAAATATAGTCTCAAATATCAACAAAAGGAATCATATCAAATTTAAAAGCCTCAGCATAACAGTAGGAAATAATCAACAGAGTGAAGAAACGATTCTCAGAATAGAAAAATATTTTTGCTAGCTCTTCTTCAGAGAAAGGAATACCCAGGAGAATATATAAGGAACTCAAAAAATTAGGCTTCTCAAAATTAAAGGCTCAAAAAAAGGGCAGCTAGGACTGGGGATTTAGCTCAGTGGTTCCGGCACCTGCCTTGCAAGCGTGAGGTCCCAAGTTTGATCCCCGGTAACCACACACCACAGTGCCAGGCATGGTGACTCATGCCCACCAGCAATCAGTACCACACACCACAGTGCCAGGTGTGGTGGCTCCAGCACTTGGGAGGCAGAGGCAGGAGGATTGCTGAGTTCGAGGCTTGGCTGGACTACCTAGTGAGCTCAGGGCCACCCTGAACTACAAACTGAGACCCTGTCTCAAAAAAACAAAAAACAAAACAAAAGACACCAAAACAAAACAAAAAAGCTGGGCAACTAAAATGAAAACAGTTCTCAGAAGAAGTACAAGTGGCTAATAAATATGTAAAAATATTCATTCTCATGATCTATTAGAAATGCAAATCAAAACTACACTGAAATTCTTTCTCCAGAAAGAATTGCTATCATCAAGAAATCAGACAGTAAGAAATGACTGCAAGGCTGCATTTTTGGTGCGAGTGTGAATGAGTGCATCCACTACGGAAATCAGTATGGAGATTCCTCAAAAACTAAAACTAGAAATTTCACTTGACCTAATTATTCCCCTGTTGGGTATCTTCCCAAAAGAGTTAAATTCAGCATCTTAGAACCATAAAGCTTGGAAATGGCCTATATGCCCATCAACACATGCATCTTCTATGTGGTAAACATGTACCCAGCATCTATATCCTCCTCCATAAATTTGTAGCTCAGATAACAAAATAGTTCTTTCTTGTTTTAGATAAAATATTTTTGTTTTATGTAGTTCCAAATTGCTACTATAACAAATTTACCACAAAGTTGGGTTAGAACAATACAAATTTGTTGTCTTACAGTTCTGGAGTCTAGTTCAGCAAGGCTTCATCTCTCCAGATGGCTCTAAAGGAGAATTTGTCTTTTCCTGATCCCGGCAGCTGTCTGTATTCCTCGGCCACCCAGCTCGCTTCTCCGATGTTCTTCCTACGGTGAGGCACTCTTGATTCCACAAGGGCAGCAAGGTAGATGACAAAGAGCTGAGAAGCAGATGCCTCTCCCTTGAGGTGAACGTTTACGATTAGTGGCTGCTAAGAGAAGTCACCATCTAAAAGCAAGCGCCCTTCTGTGGGTGGCTAGACCTCACAACTCTTGACTTCTCCCTCCCATTCACAGAGATTCCTCTAGTTACTTGTGTATCACTCCTGCAGGTCCTGATGGGAAGAGTAATTTTTATGATAGCTCAAGTCTTCCTCCCTCCGAAGAACCCCGCATCTGAACAGGAGGAGAGAAAATGCTTGATACCTCCAATTCTGGAAGCACAGGCTCTTTCCAGAGCGCCTGTCTTTCTTCATTCTGCAGCATGGCAGTATGCTCTATCCTTTCAAAGTGATAACATACCAGCCTTCTATCCCAAAATATTTAGAAAATATATGTGAGATTATCTAAGTGGTTTCTTCAAAAGTTCTGTTCAATTGGCTAACTGAAAGGATACTTCCCCTTCCACCAAAACAGTGCTCACTCTCTAAAGAACTCTTCCAGCTCTCTAATGATTTCTAGTGGATTTGTTCATATAGTTAGGAGAACTAACAGGGTGTAACTATCTTCTATTAAGTAAAACTTTATTCAGATAAACGTATATAACAATATAATATACCCATTTAAGAGTATCATAATCAAACTGTGCCTACTACTTCCAAGGTAGAGAATATTCACACAGTTTGGAAAGTCCTTTCCTGTCTTTTGTCAATTAATTCTAAATTACCAATCCCTATTTTCTTGGTCTCATGTACCCCTCTTCTGCTTTCTATCATTACTAATGGGTTTAATAATCTAGAACTTTACATATATGGAATCAGGATACATACCCCTTCTGGTTTCTTTTTGTTCTTTAGCATATTGCTTCTGGAAATCTTTTTAATTTATTGTAGTTTTTAGCAGTGTGTTCATTTTTTATGCCAAGCAGTGCTCCAGTTTATTAATATACTACAATTTGATTAGACCCTCCAATGTGGATGACTATTAGACTTCTCAGTTTTGTATGTTGTGATTAGGCTTCTAGAAACATTTGTATGCTAGTCTCTGTAACATTTCTATGTCTTCATCTATTTTGAATAAACATTCGCAAAAGGAATTGTTGGATCATACCATAAATATATTTTAATCTTTAAACACTGGCATAACTGGCTTCTGCCTCTTTAATTGTAAGTCCTACGGGGATAAACTCAAAGCTTCTTTCAGAATGTGAGACTGCTTAGCCACTATTACCTGTTTGGGGCCCTTAGATAAAAAAATATACATAGATAGATAGACAGATAGATACAGATATAGCTATAGGCATAGATGTGAGGTTAGGTATCGATATAGCCAATGTATAAAATACTCAACTTTCTCCCTATAAACTACCGGGCTAGTTTATATCTAAGCCAGCAGGAGCCTTGTAGTTACCCTCCTTTGTTCTTCCAGCTGTGGTACATTACTGTGACGGGAAGAGAAGCCCACTAGTTAGACTGAAATTTAGTGGCTTTCAAAGAATTGTCTGGACACTAACAATGAAATTCTTTTATTTATCTCTTTAGTTGTCTATAATTTAATAATTTAAACTGGAAGTCAGTAAGACTTATAAACTGACCAAGACATGGCAAAGTGATATCATCATTCTTTCCTCTCCGGCCAGTTGTAAAGAATCCTTTCAGCACCAAAGCAGAATAAAATAATGAGGTGAAAGAGAAAAAGAATGGTCGTCAAAGGCATATATATATATATATATATATTTTTTTTTTTTTCTTTGTCTGTCTTCTGGACTTCTGAAGCTACACCTTGAGTTTGAACATGTATTATACTTGGCACAAAGCCATTTTCCTCCTGGGCTGTAATTCCAGACAGTTTTGTCTGGGAAGAAATGACCTTTCAGCCACTTCAAAAGCATCTCCTCCCTTCCAACCTGTAGCGTCGGAGTTGCCTGAGACTATAGCTGGGTTCTCAGTTGAAAAGATGATTCTAAATGGTGTCTTACGTCGCACCTTAGGCTCTTGATGGTGACCCCAGTAACCGCAGGGAGAATTGTGTCAACACAAGAGTTATAGTCTTGAGGCTGGAAACGAAGAGCAAATTAAAAGGAAAATACTACTACATTTTAATGGAGAACATTTTCTGAATATGAAATACAGGCAGCTTCTCCTGAGAGAAGTCCAATCGGTTCAGGCTAGTGGCATCTGGCTGTCTGGGTATTTCCTAAGCCTGTCTTACTCTGCTCTGTTCCAAGGGCATTTAAGTGTCTTGAAGATCAAAGGCACCCTTGGAAATATGTCTTTACTTTTTCCCAGAGCCTCTTTCTTTGTTCATTGTCTTCTGATTGCTTTCAACCTATCCCTCTAAGGCATCCTTTGGGCTTTTGGAATGAAGTTTTAAAAAGTACTTCCTAGGGAGAAAGGGAGTCTTGTCACAATTTGATATGTCCAGATAAGATATCCATGACCTTGTTTTAATGGTTCTACTGGTATGAGAAGCTGAAGATGTAAATGAGTTCTAGCATATATGGCAGATATTGTGAAATAGAAAATATTCAAATGGAAATGGGATGTAGGGGTTAGTAGCAAGGGGAAGAAAAATATGATGACAATCAAAAAGGAAACCAAAGCTTATATATATATAGGGGGTAAGAAGTTGTGGGGTGGGCAGGGGAATGGGAAAATGAGAATTAAATTGTGTCATATACTGGCACAAATTCTCAATATTGTGTGTGATCATGAAGTGTATATACAAAGTACCAAAAAAGATTCAAATTAAAAAAAAAAAACATCTGTATGGCACTCATGGGCCTTTTTCAAAAAAAAAAAAAAAAAAGCAAGTCAATACCTCCCTATCTTTTCCACATGTACTTACTGAATGACTGAACAAATCAACAGTGGCATTGCTTATAAAACTCATTCTCAATAAGCTATGATGGAAAAAGGAAAACACAAATGCTTCTCTGTAAGAAGCAATAAGTAGCAACAGAAAGGTCATATATTTTACAACTATATTTGAATTGATCAAGCATATTAACACATTCAATATTCAGATGATGCTTCATGTTCTTTATAATAAATGCAATCAGATATTAAGATATATGGCTTTAAAATGATACCAAATTACTAACTTAACCAGGGCCACCGTTTGTTTTGATCTGGTCTTTATCTGTGTTCTAAATTGTAGTAATTCCTTAGCATATTTGGCCTTTGGCTAGTATTATTTCTGTAATTGCCATAATTGATACAAACCCTCCACTCTTCCATTTTTATACTCAGACTTTCGGGGGGTAACCAAGGTATAAGCACATAACTTTTCAAGCTTCCACACTGGGTCCATTTTAAATTATATATATATATATATATATATATATATATATATATATATATATATATATATATATATATATATATGTGTGTGTGTGTGTGTGTGTGTATACGCACGTATATAAATATACATATGTATATTATATATGTATATTGATAAATACATATATGTATGTATGATACATATTTCTTAGCCCAAAATGAATTTCTATAACACATAATTGAACCATATAGTTAAGGTCATAATGACCTTAAAAAAGCTTTGGTTATGTAGTCAACACTCTAGGTAAAAGTTCTAGACATCATGGTTTGACTTTGATATTCCCAGTTTTTTTTTTTTTTTGAAACAGGGTCTCACTTTGTAGTTCAGGCTGGCTCTGAGCTCACTATGTAGCCCAGGCAAGCCTCGAACTCAGCAATCCTCCTGCCTCTGCCTCCTGAGGGCTGGGATTACAGGCATGAGCCAACATGCCTGGCAGTTTTATTCCCAGATTTTTGATGCTCTACAACAAAGGTTTCAAAGCACTAAGGCCACTCAAGATGTATGAGTTCAGAGTTGGTTTTCAAATCAAGTTCTCCAAAGTGACCCCCAAAAAGTACCACAACAACAATGTAAAGATCCATAGGAATGACTCTGTGATAACTAGGTGATTAGTACAAATGCTGAAGTTTTTCGTCAGGAAAATTCCCTATTGCATGTATTCAATTTTCAAGTAAAATAAGCCAAATCATGTTTGACATAACCTAGGTATTTGGAGATAACTAAGGGTGGTTCTATCTGAGCTGTTGTCAGAGCTTCTGATTGTCAAAATTATACTCAGAATAGTCTCTTCCAGTTACATCCAGTCACCCCTCAGTATATGCTAATCATTCTTGGCATGTTGACAAAGATACAGTGTTCAAGGTGCCATCTTGGAAGCAACTGCTAGAAACTTTATTTTGGATTTATCAGTCTCTAAGCCTCTGAAAAATAAATTTCTATACTTTATATATTATCCAGGAGCAGGTATTTCTTAGAGCCACAGAAAAAAGTAAGATACTGAATCATCTGCTGTTTTCACCATGAGTTCTCTTTTGCCAGGGAGGTTGTGCTGGCTTTGGTTACCAGGAGGCATAGCTGGCTCAGTGCCCCATCCCAAGGCCGATCTTCCCCTGTGGGGTAAGAGACCCTTCCCTTTCCCCTTTCACAAATAGTTAATACCTCTTTCACTCCTGAGCACTCTCTTAATGGGAAGCAGTAGTGACTTCAAAGGAGGAAGGAGAGAACAGCCTGGAGAGGAAGTCCGGAAGAGAACGCAGGCTTCCAGCTTCATCTAACCCTTTCTCAAAGCCAGGGGCAGGTTTCTTGCTACTAGCACTGTCACTGAGGGGACCCTTTTTGATATGATAGATTTGTCTTTTGGATGACTAGACATCAAAAAGTCATTGTTGAAATCTTCTTAAATTAAGAAAGCTTGTGCCTGTGTGCATATAGGTTGGAGGGGGCTGATAAAAGAAATGTAGACTCTAGTAGAAGTTAAAAGACAAATATGAAGATGGAGTCTTTATGAAGTTCTTTGTTTGCTCTGAGAAATATTTCTAGCATTACAGATCTGAAATTATCAGGTTATCAGCACCTCGTGAGAGTGAGTTTTGCCTCAGGAAATCTAATTAATAAACAAGCTCTCTGGATATATTTAAACTTAATTAAAATATCACATACATGTATTAGGTATCAAGTGCAAAATAAATTAGGCCTTCAGATCTTATGTATTACAACAATGGACACTACTTCTGAGGAAAAGGAATTCAAATATAGACAATATGTTTGGAAGAATGAAGCCAGGGTCTTTCATTTGACATTGAAAGTAGGATTTATGTGTTCATTGTTTGTTCTTTATTTATCATTTCTTATATGCAACAGAAACCATGTAGAATGTAATAGCTTTTATTTAATAATGTAATCCAGAAATTAAGGAACCATTCCATACCTTGAGCTATATAAATCCTTCCTTGTCCATCCAGGTAGCCACAAACGTCTGTCCATTTTAGTAATTTAACATCTCTCAAATCTACTTATTCCATCTTTCTCATCTGAATTCCTTTGTTCCGTTTTTCTTTCCAGTTCACATGATCAACAGAATCCTAAGTGACCTTATTGCCTTCAGCTGTGCTCCAAACACAATATTATCTATTCAGCACAGACAGTCTCTCATCAAACAAAACATTCACAAGTCTTTCGTTTGCCCTAAGTCCTTAAATGGCTCCTTCCTGGCAGAAAGATGAACTTTCTAGGATCCGGCCGCATGACACGGTTGGCCCTAACTTTCTGTTGTAACTCACTGCCTCCTCCCTGTTCTCTCTCTCTTAGGACGCTCAACTGTTTGGATTTCCCTGCATTTACCTTACTCTCAGACCAATCTTGCTCCTCCTCACAGGAAATGCCTATGAAACACAGTGCCTCTAAATTAGGATAGAGAGTCTCTTCTGACCTCCAAAAGCACCGCATAATTATCTCTCTTGCATTCGTTTCCTTCCTATAGCGAAAGAACCCAGATACTTTCACTGCAGACTCAAGCCCAGAGTTGACATTTCAAACCCCTGGATACGCGTCAAGCCTGGCAGGTTGCGGTAACTCATTAGCTTACAGATTTGCACCAGCTGTTGCCTTTGCTTTCAACACTTTTCCCAAATCAATTGCTTGGCTCACTCGGCTTCCTTCAAGTCTTTGCTTGCCCGGAACGTCACCTTCTCCGCGAGGCCACACCCACTGGAAGGAGGCCGAGACTGCAAATTATCTGTCATCTAACGCTAAAATGTGAAGTAGCAAAAAAAAAAAAAAAAAAAAAAAAAAAAAAAAAAAAAAAAAAAAAAAAAAAAAAAAAAAAAAAAAAAAAAAAAAAAAAAAAAAAAAAAAAAAAAAAAAAAAAAAAAAAAAAAAAAAAAACTACTATGTAATCTTAGTTATGAATAGAAAAATAAAAGTAGTAACACATAATTCAGTGACGTACCAAGAGAATAATCCATTCTGAACTACAGAAACGCACGAAGGATTGTTTTAAAGCCAATATTATAATGTGTAACAATGACTGTAAGGAAAAGTTTCAAAATTCGCTTGTGTAGTACACAATGGAAAAGTCTGTGGTTCATACCACAGTGCCGGGCGTGGTGGCTCACGCCTGTCACCCCAGCACTCGGGAGGCAGAGGCAGGAGGATTGCTGAGTTCGAGGCTTGCCTGGGCTGCATAGTGAGCTCAGGGCCAGCCTGAACTACAAAGCGAGACCCTGTCTCAAAAAAAAAAAAAAAAAAAGAAAAGTCTGTGGTTCAATTTATAGTATCTTATTTATTCACCTGCTTATGTAGCATGAATGAATAATACGATGAATGTTTGAAGGTTTTAAAAAGTTATTATAATAAAAATACATTGCCACTAAACCACATCAAAACACGATGCCTCGACACACTCATTGACATTTCTCATCACTCTCTGTGCCAGTTCTGAGAGTCTTTCCATCGCTATCATTAGCAACGCCATGGCTGCCCTTGTGCCCTGAGTTAATTCAAAATGTTTATCTCTCATGGTCATTTTGACTTTGGAAAAAAGCCAGAAGTTGCACATTATCAGGTACAGTAAATAAAATGGATGATAATACATCCTAATATTGTTATTTGATAGAAATTGCCATAATATTTGATCAAGGAGGAATGCTTAATTAAAAGATTTATTTCAATAAAACATAGATTGCCATGAATCCACTTCAAAATACTTCCAACTTTATTCAGGCATACTTATCACATCATTCCTGGCATACTGTCTTTTTCTGTAATAAATTTATTATAATTTAAACATTTTTTTTGGAGACAGGGTCTCACTTTGTAGTCCAGGCTGGTCCTGAGCTCACAATGTAGCCCAGGCAAACTTTGAAATCAGCAATCCTCCTGCCTCTGCCTCTGGAGTGCTAGGATTACAGGCATGAGCCACCACGCACTTACTTGGTATGCAGTACTGATTGTTGGTGGGCACGAGTCACCATGCCCGGTATTGTGACATGTGGTTACTGGGGATGAACCAGGGACTTTGCTTTTGCTAGGCCGGGGCCAGAACCACTGAGCTAAATCCCCAGCCCCAAACATTCACTTTTTTTATCACCCCAATAAGATATTGTCAAAGCAATAAGCAATGTTATACTTGCACACTGGAGATAATTCCATTCAAATTATAATCAGTGCCAAGATGTGAAATATCTTGACATTTGTCTCTAAAACAACAGGAAAAGGGACTGGGGATTTAGCTCCAGTGGTATCTCTTCTATCTTGGAAGGACAAAAAGCCCCAGTTTGATCCCTGTTATCTATATAAATAAATAAATAAATAATTAAAAAAACAGGAAATATAAACCAAAGAAGAATTGCAATAACTGGAAAGAAGAGAAAATATAACATTTTTGGAGGCTGCAACATTGAATATATTTAAATGTCAATTGAGGAGTAAAAAATAGTCAGAAACATACATAAAATCCTAAAGACACGTAAAATATTTCCCTAAATGCCACGAATAAATAGAGAATGTAATAGAATAATGTAAATAGAATAGATTCTCTTTGAAATATTGGCATAATATACAATAAATAGTAGCAATTATAGCCAGGCCGGGCTTGGTGGCTCACGCCTATAATCCCAGCACTTGGGAGGCAGAGACAGGAGGATTGCTGAGTTTGAGGCTTGCCTGGGCTACATAGTGAGCTCAGGGCCAGCCTCAACTACAAAGCGAGACCTATCTAAAAAAAAAAATAATAATTATAGCCAGATGTATGTTAGACTTTTATTTAAAAACTGTAAAACTTTACTGAAATATGTAAGGAAAATTATTTAACAGTGAAGAGATTACCATTTTCTCAAATGTCCTGTGTCATTATTATTTTTATAATTATGTATAAAAATATACACAACCCATTTTCTTTATTTTTATGTTCTTAAATATATTTATACTTTTGATATATCCTGATTAGAAATTTGACTTTTCTGGAAATTGAAACTATAATTCTAATTTCTTTTAGAAAAACTAAAAGCAAATGAGAATGGTATATTTAAAAAATGAAATAATAAGGATTAGTTCTTAGAAGTATTTGACAACTAAAGTATGCTGTAAAAGTTAAGTAATGAAGTGGGATAAGAGTTTAGAAGATTTATAAAATAAACAAAACATCATTTTGATATATCCTAATGTACATCAGATGTAATACACATCAAATAAAGTACACAAATCTCTGAAGTTTGAGGAATAATTTTCAGAATATGAATTCAAAGGTAGTTTAAAAATAGACAAAAATTAGACCATGGAAAATTTATAGTCTATCTTTATTTCCAAGATGGTTGCAAAGTTAATAATGTTTAAATACAACCATAAATGTACAATATATAGCTGTTTAGTTAATGTATATAGGAAAAACTATTACCATAAATTTACCAATATAGAAATAATACTGAAATTATGTTGGTTGGACTATTAAAAGGTAACAATTTTCACTTATCAAGGAAGGCAAATATAAAAACAAAATCAGAGTTTTTTTTATAGGAACACATTGTTTATAGAAATATTTATGGTAAATATGGTAAATAGTTAATGCTGAAGGAGCTTATCCCAAACACAAAATATACAGCATATTATAATAAGCGCTGCTTGCCAATAGGACTTCATAACTTCTAAGAAAACAAAACAGTTAAACCTCAGTATAATCAAAGAAATCCAAATTAAAATATAATTTTGGCTTATTAAGTAGGTAAAGTTTAAAACCTCCTAATGAGCAGCTTCAGTAGACTGTCATTGACATATGCATCCCATACATAACTGGGAGTAGAGACATGCATGCTATTTTTAAAAATCTATTAATGTATCCATGCTCTGTGACTTACTAATTTTCTTCTTGTGAAAATCTACCCAAAGGAAAAAATCCGAAATTAAGATAGAGACAATTTATTCATTGTTTATAACAGTGAAAATTTAGCAATAACCTAATTTTATATCCCTGAGGAAATAGCTAAAAAATCATGACACATCCATATAATGGAATATTTCGTGCAGAGGAAATGAATTTGAAACGAATACAGGCCAGTCAACTAATATAAGTAAGAAAGTCGGGCAGATTAAAGAACACGCCACTGACAAGCCAATGAGCAGTTTAAATGAGACTCTGCCACTTAGGTCTGCATATCAATTAATTTCCTTTTGGGTATATAGGTCTTTCTTCTATAATGTTCTGTTTTTCTAAAGTGGGCAGATCTTGAATTATTTAAATTTAAATCACTCAACTTTTAAATTACTGGCAACCAATTTAAATTTGGTGTCTATAAACAAAGTTTGCCGACTCAGTGAGACAAGCGAGAAGCTGTTTAATTCTTTGCCACACAGACATTAAAATTAACTTTCAGGGAAATCTTATTTTTACAATGAGAGGTATTCCCTCATAATATAATAATCAAGACATCAAGGGGAAAAATAGAAGACTGGAAATTGCCAGAGACAGTTTTAGGTTTTATTTATTTTTTGTCCTCCTTGTCTGGCTTGTGCCTAGGAGAGGACAGCATAGAGGCTACTCAGCGTAAGGGTGTTGTCAGGTGAAAATATTAAGTCAGCGATAAAGAAAAATGCACAAATTACCTAATAGACAACATACCAAAATGGTAACATTGTTTCTTATTTTTCTTATTTGAAACTGGTACTTGAAAGGAAAATTACAGATTCATTTTACTCATTAATGTTCCATTCATCCATTTCATGAATAGTGAGGGCCCAGTATTGACTAGAGATCATCATAGATAACAAAAATACAGAAGTAAAAACAATCTGCCCAAAATAAATCCATGCTATATGGAGTTTTTATTCTGGTTAGGGAAGACCTGCAGTATATAAGAGAAACAGGTAACAACATAGTATGTTATGTGCTAAGTGATAAGGAATATAAAGTGAATTGCCCGACACATGTACCTGGCTTTTGTTTTAACTGAGTGTGCTGACCCAACAGATGTAGAAACGGTGACCACAGAGGAAGAATTTCATGCTCACAGATGCTAAAGTCAGGAGGCCTGCTGTGTCCGGTGGGGCCACCTCGGGTAGAACCGAGCGGCTCTGGAGACAAAACAGGTGAGGGAAACTGAGTTCATGGTCCCTGCTGGAGTTCACGGGCCCGCTTCAGCGGCACACATGCTTCACTGGAGTCGCTGAAGGGAAGACAGTAGGGCAGGGGAAGCAGCTTCGGCTACTTCGAGTTCTTTGAACGGGTTTTCGCGGTAGCGGGTCTGGAGGTGAGCGGACGCTACCTGGCCGTGGCTTGACTGGGGGTAAGGTGGATACTGGCTCTGCATGTAGAACCTGATAAAGGAGGTGGCTGCTGGTGTGAGCTCTGGACCGATGTGTCTGTGTGCAAAAGGTGTGTTCTCCAGAAAGACATTTGCTGTTTAGAAGCGTCTAACCTAGGATGGATAATAAGTTACCTAAAAATGCCAGAGCCTTGGTAATTCAAAAAATAAAAATAGAGTTAACTCAATAAATTATAGCAAAGAAAGAAAACAGAAAATGTGACAGACTGGCTGTGATTTTAGACAGAAATACCGGAGCAGACCTCTCAGGGAAGGTGGAGAATTGTGTAAACATCCGAGTTGGTGAGTGACTCATCTGAGAATCCGGGTGAAGCTCTCTGTAGGCCGGAAGAACTACACATGCAAAGGCAGCGGTGTGGGGCGGGCCTGGCCGGCTGGGCAACAGCAGGGAGCGCAGGCGGACCGGAGCTAGAGGGGCACATGAGGAAGCGGAAGACACGGGGGTCGGAGGAATAATGGGGCGGGGCCCAGAGGGGAGCAGGCCCCGCTTGTGAGAGGGACTTGGAAGGCACCCTAGGGAACTGGAGTTTTAGCTAAATGGATCCACAAAGGCAGTTTAGTGTGATAAATAATGACCAACCCGGCTAATATTAGCAACACAAAGATGATTAAAGTTAGAAAGTACATTAAATTAGTATACTCCATTCCCAGATTAATAGGTAAAACAGAGGTCCCATTTGACATAGAAAAGGCACTTGTTGGGTTTTGGAACTTAATTAAAGCTTAAAAAATATCTCCAAAAAATGACAAACTAGGATGAAAAGGAAACTCCCTTCCCTTCAGAGAGGTCATGATTGAGGAACTTCCAGAGCACACTCAGGCAGGAGACTGTACGTGCACTCTCTCTCAGACCGGATATAAGTTGGTCACACTCACCGTCCATGGTGGTTACGGTCCTGGAAGGCTTGGCCCATAGTTAGAGAAAAACAGAAAGGGGGCAGTAAGATCAAAACACAAATAAAATCACACTATTTGCAGCAGAAATATGGCCTTGGAATATAAAGCATAGGAATTATGAAACCTAATAATAAAGTTCAGCAAACTGGCCAAGTGTAAGAGTCGGCAAGACAGTAAGTATACAAAATTTATATGAAAAATGTTTTAAATATGTAATAAAGCACATAGAATGTATTAGTCCCCGAAGCATTAGTTCCTACTTTATGTGAACAAGAAAGCAACAGGAAAATAGGTAGCTCAAAGGAATATAAAGTTTAATAAAAGGGAAGTCCAAAACTAACCACATGAAATGATTCAGAATAACTGATAATCGGGAAAATGAAAAGTAAATCACCGCAAGGTCCTAGTTTGTGTCTGTTTTGTGACAAATCGGAAAGCGGAGAGAAGCAGGGACCAGTGAGGATGTGGCCTCTCCCGCCCCCCTAGGGGAAGGTAGACGGTGGAGCCTTCAAGAAATGGAGTTCGGTGTCAGTAAGGCCAGGTAAGTTTGTCCATCCCTACCATCAGGATCTACCTCCCAACCCCACTCATAGATGGCGTGCTTTTCTTTCCGTCTCTCAAGACAGCATGGCTGGCTCTGTGATTTGCTTTGGACAGTAAAATATGAATAGACACGAAGTGCTTAACCTTTCTTGCATATTCTCTTCCTGCTGCTGCGGATGTGCTACGGCGGGTTCCTTCGCATCCCGGATTCTTGAGGGGCTACGGTAAGCATTTCACCGAGGCCAAGGCCTGTGCGGGGTCTCTGGTGAGCAGGAATGAGAAAAGGTCTGCGCTCCTCAGAGCCGATCAAGGATTAAACTGATGGTAAACGTACCCTCTGGGATACGTATAAGAATTTTTAGAAGTGTTCTCTTAGTCGTGGGAAGCTAAAGGCAGCCTGAGCTTGTTGCGGTGTAGGCGGTGTCCCTATCACCGCTGGATTCACATGTCAAACCCTCATCCTTTATCTCTGACAATGCGACCGTGCCAGCGAAAGGGCCTTTAAGAGGCAATTCAGGATCATTCGGGGTAATCCCGCAGAACTACAGCCAGGACTTCTGCGAATGAGAAGGGGCCCAGGGGGCAGGACAAAGGGAAATCTTAGATTGGAGGTGAGTTTCGTGCAGGTACCAGGTACAATGAACGTAAACATTATGTGTCATAAAGATGAACTAAAAATGAAAATGAGGAAAGACATTTCGAGACCGAGAGACAGGGGTGAGTGGCAAAAAAAAAGAGAAAATTAGAAAAGAATCGTGTTGTGTCATGTGCCCGGCCCTACTCCCTACGACGCATGGAAACCTCACGTACTGCAAACGTGCTACTAAAAAGAAAAGAAAAAGAAAGGGACTCGGGAGAGCACGTTCCTGCTCCACGCGCAAAGCATGGCGGGACTGCAGTCACCCGTAGCGCAAGGGGGCGCCCTCTCCAGCTTTCCTCCTTGATCACCTATTTCCAGCTTCCTGGAAGGAGGAAATAAATTCTTAGCCACCCCACCGTGGCTAGAGCAAACAAGCACAGACTCACCCATAGGAGAAGAGACGTGCAAAAGGTTCTGGGTACAAACTCCCAAGAACAAAATAGCAATGAAAAGGCATAGAAAACAAGCATACATTGTAACGTGAAAGATATTCTCAGAGAGATGCTAAATGCAAAGAGAAGCGACAATGAGGAACAATGTCATCTACATAATTCGAAGTGCAGTAACGTGAAACTCTCAGTGCAGAATTTCCATTGATACTTATAGACAGAAGGACACACATTTAAAGATCCAGAATTATTGCTAAAGGTGGAGAAGGCTCACAGGATAAGGTTGGGCTGTATAAATTAAAAATAAGAATTTTTTAAAAATTAAAAACAAAAATTCTGGCTATGTGGTATTCCCATAACTCCAGCACGGGGGACGCTGAGGCAGGAGGATTGCTGTGAGTTCTAGGCCACCCTAGGCTACATAGTGAATTCATAGCCTGAACTACATAGTAAGACTGTGTCTCCAAAAACCACCACTCAAAGAAAAAATTCAAAACAAAAAAGTTGCTTTGAATAGATTAATAACAATATGATCCAAAAATGAAAATAAGGAACTCAATTCAGTACCTGAAATTTGAAAATAAATATGAATATAATATATACAACATAGTACATATGTGTAATATATATTATATAACATATTAATATTATCATTATATATTAATATATCTAATAATAGAATATAACATATTCAAATCCCATGGGTCTTCCCAAGAAATCTTTAGGAAGCTCAAGTCTAAGCCACTATTCTCTTGGTTAGAGCCTTCATGACCTTGAACTCATCACCATTTTTATCCAAATCTGGTTTCTCAGCTATAGATATGAAATAGAGGATTAAGAGGCTTTCTTTTCCCTGCCAAGGCCCCTTTTGTTTTGTCTGCTCCAGACAGACAGCATTCTGTCCTCCTCGGACAGCCAGGTGTTCATATTCTTCTCATCACCGTGTCCTTCCCGCCGCCATATCAAAGCTCTTTCCTGAATATTTTTTTGAATGACCTATGTCAGCATAACTCTAGAAGTTATCTAAAATTTGAACTCAAATAAGAGCCACCATAAAAGGCAAGATAAAGTCTTCTTCTCGTCATTTTCTAGGCTTCGCTCTTGACTATTTCAGGCAAGAACGGAGGGCTTAGAGGACCGAGGTAGCACGCAGGTATAGAAATCGCTCTGGAAACAGCACACACTTACACTTAGAAAAATGACTGTGAAAGCTGATCTTTTGTCTCTCACTTTGGAAGTGGCCTGGTGTGAAAACATTCAGAAGCTCTCACGCGCCACACAAGTGCACTGTGAAGGGTAACTCACAGTAAAGCACGGCAATGCATTTTTGTTCTACTATTAGTAAATTACTCCCTACAATTGATATAGCGAGCTGTGACGTAAACCACTCAGACAAAAGAAAGGGAAGGGGTCTCTCTCGAAAACAACGTTAGCAGCTTTAGGAAACGAGAGTGGGAGCTGACATGGTCAGGCTGAGAACTGAGAGGTGATTTTGGCTGAAGCTGCCCAGAGAAGCCACAAATGCTGTAGCTGCAGTGCGTGGGCCTGGCTCCAGAATTTTGGTGGAAGTTCCAGCAATCAGCAATCCTCCTGCCTCTGCCTCCCGAGTGCTGAGCTGACAGGCATGAGCCACCACGCACGGCACTGTGGTATGTGGTACTGATTGCTGGTGGGTGTGAGTCAGCACGCCCGGTATTGTTGTATGTGGTTACCGGGATCGAACCAAGGACGTTGCACTTGTGAAGCAGGTGTTGGAAACACTGAGCTAAATCTCCAGTCCAGTTCCAGCAATCTGAAGAGTAACGCTTTGAAATTACAACTTCAGTGTCTCCTTCTTTCCTTAGTCTGTAACCTACAGATCACTTAATGACCTTCTGAACTACTACAATATTTTCTGGGCATTCAGTGGTTCTTAGAGAAGGCTTTTCTGAAAACAGTTTGCTTTTCTAGGTAACAAAGAAACTTATCCTCACATACTAAACTCATAAGACAGGCTGAGGTCCACCCAGAGCTCCACGTGGCTCATTTGGTTGGCTGCATCTTTCAGTTTAGACAGCACCTTTCACCATTCCTACAGTGAACTAGCTTTTCACGTTATTTATCACGTATTCTGTTCCCTGTCAACGATAATTATACCCCAGAATTTCTTCCCCAGAATTTCAAAACTGAGCAAAAACAGTCATTATAGCACTTAATAAGTAGATAGTATCTAATTAGTTTTAGTATCTTCAGTGCTTTGGGAGAAACGCAGCTGATTAGTGGGGATTTCTAAACATTTATTATTCTTTCCTATGTCCCTGTTGAGTGCTATAAACCTTTTAACATTTAAGTTGTGCTAGGCAAAGTTACTTAGAACACTACCAGATAATAAGCTGGAAATAAATTGAAGAGCTCTAATTTTCAATCCATTGCTTTCACTGCAGAACCCCATAGAATTCCTATCCAAAGGGAACACAGTAGCACAAAGCTGTCCCTGGGATTGTTGCATCTTCTGGGCCTCTCTCCTTGGACCGGTTGTGTTAATACAACAGGAAGTATCAACAGTCCAGTGTAGAGATGTGCTCGGTCCAAAGTAAAACACACAGAAGCATCCGGATTCAATTCAAAAACTGTTAATAAACATCACTGCGGAAGCGTGCTAGTCTAATTAGCAAGTCGAACTCCTGCGACGTGAAAGTATGTGCAATCTGGAAAAGTCTTTAACATTTCCACACAGGTCTGAAAGATTTAGCACTACATAGAAGGAGGAAATGTTTGGAGGATATTTCCTAGTTATAATGACAGACTGGCACATTCAAAGCTTGTTTTCCTAGTCAAGTATTTACCTAAATGCTTTTATATGCACTTTCAGATATGAAGTCCTCTTGAGTAAAAGGGAAATTGCCCAGCGGTCAGGGATCAGTACCTCAAAGCAACACTGACATAGTATCTTCTCTCTCAAGAAGTTTAGAAAGAAGAAAAAAGTGGTTAATCCTTCCCTTAACCTCCATCAGATGACATTAGTTTAAGGTTATCTTTCTGGAGAATCATCCAATTGGGACCTTACTACCAAAGAAATCTGCAAATTTCTCCATATGAAAGCATGTCAAATACGTTTTCTGACCCTCTTTTTCCTCCAGTAGCAATTTTCAAGTACATGAACGATTTAAACACCGAGGTTTCAGGAAAATATAACAGAGTCACCAATGCGGTTTCACAATGAAAGTAATATATTTAAAGCCATGTATAGAGTTCTAGCCCATCGTCTCCTCATCACTTTTCTCCTAAGAATAATAACTATGCTGAAATTGGCATTTTGTCGCTTCTCTCCACTTGTTATTTGAGATTCATCTATACAAACCTGCACCTCATTAATTTCAGTGTAGTATCGCATTCATTGGATTAATGTACAATAATTTATTTTTCAATGGTTCTGTTGATGGACTTTAGAATTATTCCCCATTAGAGCTATTAAATCCAATGCTATCAAGTGCATAAGTATAGACATCTGTTCATATGCATGAACAAAAATTACTTTAAGCTATATAACTCCTAGGTTATACATGTCCAACCCTTCATTAGATTTTGATGCACTCCCCAAAGGTTTGAACTAATTTAGGCTTTTAAGGAAGAGCATCATTAAGCTTTTTAATGTTGCCAGTACTCACGAGACAATCTTTCACATATTTATTGGCCACAGTTTTCTTTTGTTGAAAATCTTTTCATATATTTTGCCTCATTTTTAGCGCTCTGTACATATTATTTTTATATTTTAGATACTGAATCCATATATTCCTGATTAAAACATGAACACAGAGGGCTTCTGCACAAAAGTTGTCCCTGAACAAATTTCATTGAATATTTAATTTATCCATATGTAATGAAGAGAATTTGTTATTTTTGAAGGCATAGAAAAAATTGTGATAGCTATATGGAAAACCAAGATAATACATTAGAGTAATTATTCAAAGAAGAATGAGAACAGTTTTGAATAATATTTACAGAGCAATAAAATACAAATACTATTATTGATTTTACTAAAAAGAATAGAATAATTTTGCTGTCATACAGGACATTAGTGAGGAAGTGAGTGACATAAACAAAATGAATCCTCATTTTCCATAGTGGATGGTCAGTATATAATATACACATTCTCTCAAAAAAATTCAAGGGGCTATATACCAATTAAAAACGTTGACAAAACATAAAAGAAATGAACTAACTGAAAGCATTTGTGTCATAAGGGCACGTTCACCAGATTGGCTCTGTCTTGGAGTCAGTCAGTCACGAGCTGTATTAAATCTTTCTTCTTTTGCGTTACGGGCCTTGAGTATTGTGAATAAAAAAAGAGCAAAGCTAATACAGATCCTAATTTACAGCGAACTAACGAACTTTACTCCTCATTCCAGTGACACGCGATGCAAGTTTTTTCTGACTGTAGGAACTTGTGGTATCATCATCCATAAGTACTGTCGAGAAAGAGACAAATTGAACATTCATGTGCAGGGCGTTACAGAGACCAGGGTCGGTGTGGATTTACTTACGTTCTATTGGCCAGAAGTCTATCACGTGACCTCACAGAACTGCAGGAAAGCCGGTAAGTATGTGCCTAGTGAAACAAGAGAAAGAAAGCAATAGCCTGAGTAGATGCGTAGCATCGCCTCCAGCCCAATTGTCCAAATTTTGTTTTTTAAAATCACAATTAAGAAAGTGAGGTTGAGTTTTAGAAGTCTAAAACAGAGTAACTGTTTAAAATGTATCTTATCAATGGTAATTGAAGTCAGCTTGGGATGACTTATCAGGGGTATAGAATGAGAAAGACAGAATAAAAATGAACCCCAAGAAAGCAGATAAAGGTAGGCTGAGGAAAAGGGGAAATGGGCAGAAAAGGAGAGTTAAAACAACTGAGAGAACTGGAGGGGCGGAGCAAGGAAATCTGTGAAGCCGGCTGTCACCGAAAGGCACATCCAATCCCAGGCAGGGTTCTTTTGAACTGAGATACCAGGAGATCACTGATAGGCTTAACAGAAGCATTTTCAGAAATGTTGACGGCAGAAAAAAATTATCGAGTGATGTGGAAGAAGTGAGAAATGAGAAGTATACATCAAAAACATATGCTCCAATTCCTTATATCCTTTGAAAGGAAAAAGAGAGAAGAGGGAAACGGGGTGAAGGATACGTGGGTGAAGGAAAATTCCATACATTTGTGCAGCAGCCATTTTAGTTCCTGTTTTCATTAGTCAAACACACTTAATCAGCACGTCTAATCGATGCATAGATATCAGATTACTAAGAGTTCAACGTAAACAAAAAATGTAGTACTTTACCTTAGACTGAAGCGGGGTTTTGAATTATTGATTACCACTTGTCAATCCCACGGTTTATGGTAGCCTCCAGCCCCCTTTTGAGCGGCCGTATTCCCCCATTATATTGCTCAGACATCTGGCAGTCATCAGTTCTCATAATTAAATTTGGGGGGGGGGAAGGATGCAGAATTTATAGAGGATGTAAAATAGTCCAACACTGGGTAGGGTTAGAACAAGGAAAACAGGATAGTGTGTGAGAAGGTGAGAGAGGACAGGGGCAACAAGAAATTATATTTGCTAACAAAATCATTAATGGTAGGTGGGCTGTGTATTTTACTATGTAGTTTAATTGCTCCCATGATTTCTTTATTATAAAAAGGTTATTTTTCTTATGGCCTTTGGTTTGTTTTTATGGTAACAACATTGAACATGATAGTTAAGTTTTTACCGAAAGGTTAAAGTTCATAATTGCTATAGGAGGCTGGAAACACTATCTGGAGTTTCAGAAAAGCTGAGAGGTTCAGTTCAGGCCACTGAAAATAGGCAGCATCAAAGCTGCATTGTCTTTGAGACACCTGTCAGATACAAGCCTGTGTCGTTACCCAAAGTGACTATGGAGATTACATTAAGCAGGGCGAGTTGCTTCAAGTCCCGAGAGACATTCGCTTTTCCTCCATGTTCATAACCCTGAAAGCTGAACGCCTGATGAGTGAGTGTAGAAACTTGAGCTTTCGCCGCTGTGTTTCCCCAGCAGCGCTGCTGCCAAAGCCCCTGGCCGTAGGTTGGGACGCTCACTTGGTGTTCTTTGACAGCGCGGCAGGAAGAAACCGGGGAGGGAAATCAGTTTCACACAAGACGCATGGTCAGCTGTGATCCTCTGCCAGCCTGTGAATTTCAAATGCTGCTCCGTGTTCAAATGCACCATTTCAGCCCTAATCAGCTAGGAGAAAGCAGCCTCTGGGGTTTCTCTTCACGAGGGCATGAGCTTACCTAACACTCACAGGGCCTGAAAGTGAGCTTCGCAGCTCATAAAATTCACCTCTCACAATGCAAAGGGCGTACAAGTCAATCTGTCTTCACAGGCTCAGAATTCAAAGCAAAATAAAGAGTGATGTGCAAGCATTCGATTATCAGAGCCTCAGGAGACGGTCTGGCAGGCACAAGTTCTCCAATATAATTCTGATACGGAAGCAGATGTCTACACTGCACATCTAATACCGCAGAGATCTGGAGAGATGGGCCTCAGTTTTCTGTAGCCTTCTTGGAAATTAGATCCAGAACCCACAAATTCCAAGTATTTGTCTCAGATGAATACGAACAGGCAGAACTGTAGAACTTCATCATGAGGTTATCATGTCTGAATCAGTTCTTTGTCATCCGAGTTCAAAACAGATAACTGTGTAAAAACAGATATGAATATAAGATTAAACTTTTTTTCTTTTTTTCCATCTGGAGGGTAAAAAAGTCAGAAGGAAATAAAAAGTCAAGTTAATGTCTTTAAAACAAATCCTACCTTATTGAAAGATCAATAGTACTCACTTGTTGACCTTAAAACTCTCTCCTCAGAAAACTATGAAGGCTGAAAGAAGCTGCTTTAGATTATTGTTTATATACCCAGACCCACAGGCACAGTTGCTGGAATGTAGTCTGTGGTGCCCTCTGGTGGAAAGGAATTGATATCATGTCTCCTAATTCTCTTAAGTGTCCCTTTCCAAAGAAATTCAGATTTTGTCTTGTTCTAGGGACTTACCAGGAAGGGCAAGCTGTTGGGGGGGGGGGGGACTGTTTTGCCTGCTTTTAATGACCAATAAGTCTTTTACTTTTGAATACAAGTTTGTCTATTTTGAGTGTTTAGAATTTGAGACTTTTTGCAGACAGACTTTTGAGGTTCTTGTTCAAAAAAAATTCCATTGAAAAGAATCCGTAATCTCAAATTCTATGGTTTTAGAAATAAATACTTGATGTTAGTCTTAGAGTTTGTTTAATATTTTAAAAATTACTTTCAATTAAAAATATATTTATATGGAAACATTGAAAATGTTCATATACAAGCAAGTAAAACAAGAACCACAATAACATGTGATTCACTGTAAATATTGATCTTCTGGACTCTTGCCCATTCTCACACTGATTGCAGGTGGTATCCCTCTCAATAAATATTATGTGTTTTCTTTATTTTCAGGAGCGGACACATGCTTTAAGAAATAGAATATTTATTCCTGTGCCAAAGGGCATTCATTCCTCTTAGGGCACCCCTGAGACACAGCTGAAGAAACATAGTCTACTACGCTTCCCAATATAAGTCAAAGTTTTATACTTCCCAAAATTTTTGAACCTGATCAGAAGAGATTCAAAGGAACACGATGTCCTAAAGTACCTCAGATATGCAAAGTATGTCTCTGAGAATGTGCTCATCTTAAAGAAGTGTACACAAGCACAATAGGAACAGTCTGAAGCCAGTGGTGCAAAACCCAATGCCTGTGAAAGAGGAAAGTTTTAGCAAGAAGACTTGCTGGTCAAAAGACATGGTGAAAGTTGTGTTCAAGGTCTAGACCAACAACCTGATGTTTGGAAAGATGAAATGTCATGGCCAAGTTCCTTAAATGAAGATTCTTCTCTGGGCTACAAAATCCAGATCATATTCTGAAGTTCAAGTGCTTCCTGTTCTCCCAGAGTTTCTCTTTCTAAGGCCGAGACCTGGGTCATCTGGACGGGCGGGTATGTGGGGGCCCTGTCTGTAAGCATGAATGTCTACGTTGGCAGACATGCTACTCTAGCCTCACTGCTATTTCACTGAAAATGTGTGTGAAAGACAAGCACATCATCAAGCAGGGAGAGCGTGTTGATGATACCAGAAGACAAGCTCTGAAGGCCGAGGTCACGAGCCTTACCCGCCGGGCAGGCTCTTGGTTTTACATTTCTCATTAGATTGCTGCCCGTCAACCATTATGCCAATGGCGGCACTCGGATCACATGAGATCTTATAGCACTGAACTTCCAAATTTTATAACTTACTCTACTTTGATATATTCTAATCCCACCAGGGAATAGTCTCATTATAACATGGGTCTCTATTTCCTCCAGAACAAGAGTCCTGTGATATGGTCAAGAGAATCCAGTGTTCACAATGGAGGACCTGTGTAATTTTATCCAATACATTATTCTGCTTATTTTGTATCCATTTATTTCTTCATTTTCATGATAAAAATTGTTTATTAGGAAATTCCAGTCTCCCTTGGAGTAATGCTGTGTGAATACAAAATTTTCTCCCTTATCTCACAAGTCCATGAAGTTCACCTAGAAGGGAGAGGAAAAATAAACTATAACTGATGCCTATACCATCACAGAGAAAGAAAAATTATAACCATCAATTTACATGTAAATATTTCAGCAACTCATGCCAGCTTGAAAACTCAAACAGATACTATGCAAAAGAGGACAGAGTGGTAAACTTTCCTGTCTTCCACTTTTTCTGTTCTCCTGACATACCTGTCCTCTTCCTTCTCCTCCCATGGGTCCCCCTCTCTCCTCTCCACTCATCCTCCCCATTTTAGCTTGCTCTGGGAATCCAGGCACTATGTTGTCATGACATCAAACTGCCCTGTGAAAAAGCTTACATGGAAAGTAAGTGAGTCCTCCAGTTAAAAAACAGAGGGTAAGCAAAGCCTCTTTCCCACAGCCACAGGAATGAGCCTGAATCAATTATCCTGCACAGTTAAGCCTTGTAGTAACTGCGACCCTGGCTGAGTTCTGAATATCACCTTTACAGGCCCAGGGCCCAGAACCACTCAACCATTCCTGATTTTTTAACCTATATTCCTATAATATAGTGAGTATAGCCTGAATCAATTATCCTGCACAGTTAAGCCTTATAGTAACTGCGACCCTGGCTGAGTTCTGAATATCACCTTTACAGGCCCAGGGCCCAGAACCACTCAACCATTCCTGATTTTTTAACCTATATTCCTATAATATAGTGAGTATTTGTTGCTTTAAGTCACTAAGTTTTGGGAAGTTTGTTATGCGGCAGTAGCTAACTGATATGTGCTGTATCAAATGGAAAGGATATGGAAGTGGCTATTAGTCATGGGAAAGTAACTGCTCATGGAAGAGGTGGAGCTATCTTGATAGGAGCACTCTATCTCCGGAAACTTGGTGGTTAAGGGAAAGAAGAAAATAATATTATAAATTAAACATCTTACAGGAACAAATGAAAGTTATAGAGTTAGAATATACAACCCTCTTCCACCTCAAAACACTTCACAAAATAATATGCACTTTGCTGTTCAACCAAAGAGTGCATTCTTAAACACAGAAATCAAATACACCACCCAAATCCTAACTTACTCTCCAAAAAGCACACACTATTATTTGGCTAGGAAAATCTGCCCACTTGCAAATAAATAGATAATGGCTACTATACTCAAATAAAACTACTATAAGAAAAATACGGCTAGAATATAATGTAATAAATTCTTGTTCATTTAAATCCCTAAGTTTTGGTGAGTTTGTTATACAGTAGGAGATACTAATGTGTAGTTGGTCAAATGGATGGGATTTGGGAGTGTTCGTGATTTAAAAAAAAAAAAAACACAAAAACAAAAACAAAAAACCAGTCAGTGACAGAGTGCTCACAAGCATGAGGCCCTGGGTTCAATACCGAGCACAACAGAAGGAGGAAGAGGAAAAGAAAGAAGGCGGGAGTGTGAAGACCAAAACGTTTCAGCTAATGAAAATATTTCTTGCAAGAGAAACCACAAGAAACAGATCATCTGTAAAACAGGAATATAGTTTAGCATTTAAAATATTTTGGATATAAAATCTCATGAATCAGAAAAATTCAAGCCAGAAATGAGCCCTCACAAGAAGACGTGATATTAAAAATAACCAATCCTTGCCAGGCGTGGTGGCTCAGGCCTGTCATCCCAGCACTCGGGAGGCAGAGGCAGGAGGACTGCTGAGTTCCAGGCTTGCCAGGGCTACATAGTGAGCTCAGGGCCAGCCTGAACTACAAAGCGAGACCCTGTCTAAAAACAACAAAACAAAACAAAATAACCAATCCTAGAGAATAAATAGAAGGAAATACAAAATAATTCAGCAACACAGATTAAAGTACGAGTAACCCAGGTAGGGGAGTATCAACTAAATAGAAAAGAATATTACAGAGAGGAATCAAAATAGTGCATAAAAGGAAAGTGAAATGTCCAAAAAGAAGGTAATATAGAAGACAGGAAGAAGACTAAAGAAAATCAAAATACTGAAATAAACCATTATTTAAAATCATAAATAATACTTTCTAGATTTAAAAGCGTCTCAATTGACATAGAGAAGGAAAACAACTCTGAATCTATTTTACTATAAAGGTCTACTTTAAATACATTTTAGAAAATTTCCTAGAATTCAATTCTATATAAACCAAGAGTGTTTCTTCAGGAAAAAAGAGCGTGTTTTCTAGGAAAGACAAAATCAAGATCTTCACACTACAAGTAAAATATTTTAGTATATGTGCTGCCAAGGCGAGCACACACTACAAGTAAAATAAAATAATAATGGCGCAACAATTTCAAAAAACTCAAGGTGAAAATGAATATATGACTTATAGTTTTATATCCATCCAAGCGGTCTTACAAAGATGAAGTCTAGGCCAAGCAGACCGAAACCCTCAAGAACTTGAGGACTATTGTACTCACGAACCTTTCCTAATGAGTCTAGTTGAAGAAGAACCTCTTTCCACTGAGAAATAGCTAAGGAAAAATAGCTGGACAAAAGGACTGAGGGAGTCATTGGCTCAATTCTTTTTAGATCTAGCAATAAGCCAGGGATGAAGACAACACGGAAGAGTAGTATATCATATGTGACCTGAGGAAGTAGATATTAAATATTTTCAAAAAAGAGAACACAAAACATAAATATGTTGGTGTTAGATGGCTAATATGCAAAAGCCAAAAGACACTATTTAAACTACATTCCGAGCGTAGTTGGATTAGCACTACTACTGATGCTAATAAAGTGAGAGGTATCGAGGAAGTGTTTATGCCTCTGAAGCCTCGGGAGTGTGAAAGCAGGACCAGAGGCCTTTACCTGGGTGAGCGGTCTCGCTTGAGGTCCTTCTTGTAAACCCACAGCTGAGTGGTGGTGAGCCTATATCGTATATGTCATTTGTTTTTCTTTTAAGACAGAAGATGTGAATGCATGACTTTTTTTTTTTCTGAACTGAAACCTCAGCATTCCGATTTAATTGCAGTGTTGGTATTTTAAAATAAAGAGGTTGGTTTGGGGTTGCGGTGTGGGCACGAGTCTCTAAAACGTTCACCACCTTTGCAAAAGGTCAACAAACAGATTTCCACGTTTCCCATTCGATGTACTGTAACTTTTGTTTATACAAACTATTATTTTCATGAGGCCTGGAAAATATCATTGCAGTGTGATGCCAAAAACAGCAGCAAAGCGTCATTAACATTTTTGAATAGCCAATTATATAAAAGCTACCTCTATGTACTCTATTCTGTATCAACACTCCATTGACGATACAACCAATACTCGCAGCGCACTCTCAAAGGGCAAGTTGTAGTGGAGCATATAGCAACTACAGAACTCAGTGAGGTCCTTTTCAGGAGGGCGATAATGTTTAAAGTGCTGCCAATAAAAAATAAATTGAAATATGACATTCAATCTTAAAGAACACTGCAGGAGGCTCCTCCCGTATCCCATTCGGGTTGCTTAGCTTTATCTCAGGTTCCAGCTGTGGCTTTGGCACGGTTCCACGTGAAATTTAACTCAATTTCCTCTGCGAGCAGCTTATCCCAACTGTGTACAGTACATTTCTCCTTTCTGCTCTGGGTTTCTGTGCCGGTGTGCCTGGAAATGCAGAGGAATTTATGCAGTCTAGCGAAAAATCCAACGGACAGGAGAGGTAATGAATGGTTTTCCTTGGAGACACCCTGGTGGGGAATTCTGGAAGGTGTTTTAGAGGCTCTCAGAGGAGTTGGTTGGATGGCCGTCCGTGACCCAATGACATAATCCTCCCCCTCCCTTCTACTCACCCTCTTGCCCCTAGCTCCTGCTTGTGAACAACTCCAAATAAATGATCAATAAACCTGACTTCAAATATTTTCTATTTTATGTGGTGGGGGAACATAATGAGGGGAAAGAGTAAATATGATCTGGAAAGAAAAAGCAATAGCACGTATACAAGGGGTGGGGGGTTGTGGGTGGGTAAAAATGAGAATGAACTTGTGTCACATACTGGTACAAATTCCCCAGTGTTGAGTGTGATTGTGAGCTGTATATAAAATGTACCAAGAAAGAATTCAATTAAAAAAACGAGCCAATGAACTTGACTTCATCACTGGGACTTAGGCGACCAGCCATGTAACACAACATCTCCTCATTCCTTGTACAGGGGAGAGAGGAGCTCTGCTTTCCTCTGGGGCTGGACGAAGGCCGGTCTCTGCAGCGCCCTGAATTATCAGCCTGTGCTCACCAAGAGTGTGTCTCTGAGCCTTGTGTCGCGTCCTCATTCAAGCTCAGTGATTCTTACACGAGCATGTGTAATAGCTGTGGAGATTTATAAAAAAGGCAACAAAGGGTGGTCTGCTGTTTAACCAAAACTAACAACTCTCACTGGTTCAGATCCCCAGTCTATTCTCTTCTCACTGCTCATGATACCGTTTTTCTATTCATTCATTAATTTATCCCCAACTAGAAATTGAAGATTAGGAAAAAAATAGGTAGGTACGTTTTTGGATTCTAAAATTTACCTTGAATGTCAGGGCTTCCCCTAGGAAGCCTTTGCCAACTAGCTCGACTAGCATCGGCTTTAAGGATTGCTTCCCGCTGCCCCGTGTGAGTCTTCCTTGATTCTCCACCAGTAATTTGGACTCTCCTGGCTACAGATTTTATTGCACTGAAGTGAAATGAACCACGATTCTGTTTCGACAACTCCATCAATCTAGGACTTTTATGTATCATTATGATTTTTCTCAGTAATGTGAGGAAGAAGGAAGGAACAGGGAGGGGAGAGATGGAGGGAGGAAAAGGCACGAGTGAAGAAAGCGACTGGCCCTTGTGAATGCCCCGGACTCCCAGACATCAACCCGAAACTCGGTGCCATACAGTCTGCCTTAATCCAGATGGAAAGGCCAGGAGCCGTGCGTTACATGTTCACAAGGGAGAAGACTGAGATTTAATTTTCCCCACTGTATGATGTACAGATATTATCATTTCCATTTTAAAGACAAGAAAGCTGCGATTCAAAGAGGTAAAGTATGCTACCAAGGACACACTTATTTCTTAGTAAGTGGATGGTCTGGGACTTTATCCCAAAGCTCACCATGAAAAAAGAAGCCCAGAATTAATTTTAACGAACTTTCTTCCACAGTCTGTTGGATTGTGAGGAGGAAAAAACATTCTACTGCAGTTTCATAAAAGCAGAAATAATATTTGTTTCATTGCTTCTAGTAAAAGAATCAGTGTTTAACAACGTTACCGTCAGGAGAGGGATACATTCTTCAAGGGGATATTTGCCTGTTTCTTTTGATTCGGGGCATTAAAGATCTCTGTAGTTCTGCTAGAGATTTTCCATCAAGGTTATTCTCCAAGTTCTTGTAGATAACTTTGAAATTTAAATTTTCCCAGCATCTCCCAGAATGAAGGCTGAGGTTAAAAAGGCATATTTCATTTTTCTCCTTTTCCCCATGGCCACCGGTGTCTCCTTTTTCTCACCATTATCTTTTCCCTTATCTGTGATATATCTGAGAAATGTTTTACTTATATCTTCTGCTGGCTCTCTTCCTCTCATTTCTCAGTTCTTTAAGCTTCTCTGCATATCCCCAGTGGAATTTTTGCCAAATGTAATTGCCCTGTGCTGTTTGGGAGAGGCTGAGATTTGTTTCTCCAGCTTTAATAAGTACAGACACTTATTAGCCGGCCACAATTTCATTCTCCCCTCTGTGGGTTGCATTTCATTGCTTGTTAATGTGTAAATCATGGATTCCTCTAATTATATACTGTTGCCTTTTCCTTTCGGCTCAGAGCTTGAAAATTAGTGAAGGGCTGGGATTTTGATGGAAATGTCTAGAATGGTTTCTTCACACGCATTTGGAGACACCACCAGGACAGAGTAAATTTAGTGTGTGTGTGTGTGTGGTTTGGCTGCTATGAACGCTCATTTTGTTGATTCTGAGATTAGGAACACAAAAATCAGTGTCTAAAGAAAATTCACTTCTCAAGAAACTCAGCTGAGTGACCTCAAAACTATAAATTCAAATGAACTCATAAAAGTTTTAGTAAACACTACTGTTATAATTTTGTCACTTCTCATTCACTTTATCTCATATTTCCTAATAATCTAAATGTGACAGTGTAAATCTTTGTGCTTCCAGTAAAGAGCCAAAAAGATTTTTATTTGACCTCAAATTTATTTGAATTAACCAGTAGTAATTATTTAAACTGGTTTGTGGGTAGAGAAACACTGTATAAAGCTTATAATAATTATTATTTTAAAATTCTTGCAATGAATAAAAACTCCAAACACACTGTATCCTGCAATCCACGTAGCCCAAAGTACAGTCTTCAGTGCTGCGTTGTCGGTGGTCAACCTTAGGCCACTACTGAGACCTGCAGAATCACAACTTGCGGTTTTGACGGGATCTTCTGCACACAGTAAAGCTTGAGAGGCGCGGCTCACTCTCACAGATTCCTCCAAAATCCCTGCTCTGCGAGATGCAGATAGTTCAACCAGCCACCCGAAGGTAGTCAGGTGGGATGTGCACCAACCCAGTTAGAGAGAAATCATGTTTAGGAGATAGTTTCTCAGCTAAGTGTTACGTTACCGCGAAGAGAACTATTTAAGGATGGTCGACTGCATCTTAACATGCAGTCTTGTTTCAGTGGTCCAGGCTTTCTTTGAGCTGGGACTTCTTTCAGGGAGGATCACAGGGGAAGAGCACGCTAGAATTCAGGAAAGAATAGTCTTTAAAATAAACCTAAGTTCTCGTGGAGTAAGACCAGGACCGCACAGAGATGGAAAGTTTTGCTTCCAAGTATCCAGTTTTTAGCCTATGTGTTTTGCTAAAAATGTAACAATTCCTTTTTTTCCTATGTAGGAAAAACTGTATACCTATAATCTTTTAATATCTAATATGAAATGCCCTGAAAAGTAGCTTACCATCCTATTTTAGCTTTTGTTTTGTTTCTGTTTTTTAAAATTGATTTTATTGTTACATTTTATATGTACATTATGATTACAATCAACATGGAAGTTTGTACCAGTTCATTTTTTTTTTTTTGAGACAGGGTCTTGCTTTGTAGTTCAGGCTGGCCCTGAGCTCACTATGGTGCCCAGGCAAGCCTCGAACTCAGCAATCCTCCTGCCTCAGCCTCCCAAGTGCTGGGATTACAGGCGTGAGCCACCACGCCCGGCTCATTTTGTTTTTGAGTCACAGTGTTTTGAGCCCAAATCATATTGCACCACGGAACTGTTCAGTAAGAAGAGCATCAGCACATGCCACCCCTCAAATTTGCACCTCCAAAATCATGAGTCAAAAGACACCTTTTCCTTCTAACTTACCCAGTCTCGGATACTGTTGTTGGCGGCAGAGAACAGACTAACAGAGAAACACCTAAGACTAATACAAAGATACTGTTTCCCTTTACAATTCACCTACTGCTTGGCTGGAATGCCATAGATAAGTAGCTCATTGGATACATCATAATTATCTTTGTTTCTTCTTTCTGTTTGAGAGAATCTTCTCTGGTCCAAGGAAACTGGGAATGGGGATGTAGGTAAACAATCCAGCCAATTTAGGAAACATTTGAGTCTTCAACTGCATTCTTGTCAAGTGATTTTTTTCGAAGTCTTTATTCTCAGGATATCGATCTCAGGAGGGGCAGTGGTAAATATTCTTCCATGGAAAGTACCTGTGAATAAGTTTCTAACGGAGTAAATTCAATTAATTATATTTTGGGGAAACACAGTTTTATGCCATGTGGCTCACTTTCTTCCTTTAGTACTGTTCCCCCCAAATGGCTGAGTAAGGGCATGACGATAACACCTTTTGCTCAAACTATACAAAGGTCTTGACTGACACTCTCATAACAAAAGACTGGATAACAAGAGGAAAGCACAGCAAATGTTTTATGTAATACGAAGCCTTTCTTCAAAAAACGAAGGCCTGGAGACACAGGGAAATCTGTGTATTTGTTTTCCAAGTCTGAAGGAAGGAGATCCTGTAGTTGTGGAGAAACAGGACTGGACAAAGCCCGTCTTCTAATGGTAATAAACAGAGAGACGCTCATAAAATTCTTCTTGTTGCTCAGATGCTCCTTGTCCTCCCTGCGCTGTCTTACCCTCCCTGGATATGTGACGAGAACCCTGTGGAATGAAAGTCTTAGGACCAGCACTTTACCGAGGTATTTGTGCTGCTCAGCTTTGCTGGGTAGTTCCTAGTGCCTGACACACAAAACATAGAAATGGCTTATTTGGTCCTGAGCCAGAGGACACAATCCACGCTTTATTTGTTCCAAGGCAGGAAAGTTAGGTGGTCGAACAAAGCTGTTCAGTTCACGGTGGCCAGGACACCGAGTACAGAGGAACAGCATGAGGGAAAAGCGACCTTCAAAGGTCCTCCCGGGGGCACAGCTCCTCCATCCGGGCACCATGTTCTAACAGCACACGCAGCTGTCACCGTCAGTGAGTCGGTCCATGGATGGGCACAGCATCCTCGCGGCGCCGTCACTGCTCCTGACCCCTCTTCATCCAGTCAATGGACAGTGAAGATTAACTGGAACAAAAAGTCAGCCCACTTCTCTGTCGCCAACTCACACAGGACAGTGGGGAGGTTCAGCTTCAACTTCTCTTTTTTAGTCTCCATCAGTTCAGAGTATATTGAGGTAATATGTTCTGTTCACCCTAAACTGCAAGTTCTTTGATACTCTTCACATCAAATTGTGAGGGCTGTCTTCCTTTTCTTTACATGTGGGTGGATTCGAGCTTCTCTTAATCAATAGAACACGTTAGAAGTGAAATTACATTACTTTTGAACTTTGAAAAGTACTATCACTTTAAGTCCTGGCTCGCTATTCCCAACTCTGCCTACATCTTCTCACTTTTAAACATTAGTCCCTAAACAGTTTTTATAAATTACTCTTACTGAATTCATTTTATAAGACAGCTTTCAGGTAAATATACCTTCATCAGAACATTTTGTGTGTGTGTGTGTGTGTGTGTGTGTGTGTGTGTGTAGCCCAGGCAAGCCTCGAACTCAGCAATCCTCCTGCCTCTGCCTCCCAAGTGCTGGGATTACAGGCGTGAGCCACCACGCCCGGCACTGTGGTACGTGGTATTGATGGCTGGTGGGCATGAGTCTCCACGCCCAGCATTGTATGTGGTTACCGGGATCGAACTCAGGACCTTGAGTTTGTAAGGCAGGCGCCGGAACCACTGAGCTAAATCTCGGGCTCATCAGAACATGTCTTCCTAACCATTTGGGCAAAGGGTAATAAGGCCTCCAACGGAGCTATAAATGTGTTCTGCCCTGCCTTGATCCTAGATTGCCTGAATTCTGCATAACAGATGCAATAAACTTTGCTACTCTCAAGGTGCCCTTGTCTGCCTTTAATAATGGCCAAAGTGATTCTCACAGTCAAGTGGACTCATCAAATACCGGGCATGGAAATGCACCCACACACGGTCGGTGTTCCACATTGGGGCTGTCTTCTCTGTGATGTAATATAGTCAAAAGATAAAGGAATTTAAAACCCAAGTTGAAGTCTGAGTTTGAATGCTAATTCCATGATTGCTTCATGGTTGCTTTAAGAGTTAGGAATTAGGTATAGAAGAAAGATTTTATTATTTGTGTAAGGTATTTAATAAAAACCACTAGATTTTCTTTTAAAAATTATAAACAGACTTTCATAGAAAGGACAAATATCCGGAATATTTTCTTTTATGGCACCACGGGCTATGTGTGATTGAGCCAGATTTATTTCAATGCTAGTTTAGGGCAAAATTTCTAGTGAAAGTGAAATTTTCCTCTCAAAGCCACTACTCAGCCCTCTTGTTACATGGGTTCTACCTAAATCTGCCAGCTATTTTCAATAATATTGTCCTATTTCTCTCTTTTTTATTCATTAATTTTACTGGTACATTTTGGGTATGTGTCATGGTCACATTTACCTTTAGGAGCTTGTAATTACAGGTGACACATCTTGGGCCTCGTTTTTCCCATTCCCTGCCCTTCCCCTCAACCATCCTAACCCTCCCCATCCAAAAGTTAGTTTCCATTTGTTCTTTCTGTTTTCATTTTTCCCCTTCTTTCCTTTCTACCTCCCTATCTTAGTTCCCCTTTGAATACTTTCTTCCTATCTCACAATATTATACATTTTATTCCTCATTTACACTTTAAGTTTCTCACACCAGAAAAGTGACTCAGTATTTACACACCTGTGTCCTATTTATTTCACTTAAAAATATGACCTCAAGGTGCATCTAGTTAGCTATAAATGTCTCTAGTTTATGGCTGCATAATACTCAGTTTTATATAAAACAAAACTCATTTTCTTTATCCAATCGCCATTTGATGGACATTTGTGTTATTTCCCAATTTAGCTATTAAAAACTGTACTGATACAAACTTGAGAGTTTATATATCCTTGAGGTATGATGCTTTTTTGCTTTTTTTCTTTTCTTTTCTTTTCTTTTCTTTTTTTTTTTTTTTGAGACAGGGTTTCACTTTGCAGTCCATGCTGGTTCGGAGCTCACTTTGTAGCTCAGGCAAGCCTGGAATTCAGCAATCTTCCTGCCTCTGCCTCCTAAGTGCTGAGATTACAGACGTGAGGCACCACGCCTGGCAGATGCTTTAAATCTTTCGAGAGCATACCCAGCAGGGAACTAGGAGGGTCACATGGGACCTTTAAACCAAGTTTTTTTTTATCCTTCAAACTTATTTCCACAGTGGTTGCACCTGTCTATACCTCTATCAAAATGGAGGAGGGTTCCTTTTTTCTCCACAGCCCCACCATTTGTTATTGGTTGATTTCTTGTTAGCAGCCATTTGCTCTGGAGTGAGATGAAATCTCAGTGTTGTTTTCATCTGCATCCCTCAAATGACCAGTGATGTTAAACACTTTTTCACATGTCTATTTACTGCTCCTACTGCTTTGTCTGAGAAATTTCTACTCTTTTCAGATCCCCACTTTCTGACTGGATCTTTAAATTAGGGAAGATCTGATTTTTTAAAAGTTCTTTATATCGGGCCGGAGGGTTAGCTCAGTGGTTCTGGCGCCTGCCTCGCAAGCGCAAGGTCCTGAGTTCGATCCCCGGTAACCACATATAATGCTGGGCATGGAGACACGCCCACCAACAATCAACACCGCATACCACAATGCCGGGCGTGGTGGCTCACGCCTGTAATCCCAGCACTCGGGAGGCAGAGACAGGAGGATTGCTGAGTTCGCGGCGGCTTGCCTGGGCACCATAGTGAGCTCAGGGCCAGCCTGAACTACAA
>PVIC010009201.1:0-46153 GCA_004025085.1 Thryonomys swinderianus | reverse complement strand
AGGACCTGAGTTCGATCCCCGGTTACCACATATAATGCTGGGCGTGGTGGCTCACGCCTGTAATCCCAGCACTCGGGAGGCAGAGACAGGAGGATTGCTGAGTTCGCGGCGGCTTGCCTGGGCACCATAGTGAGCTCAGGGCCAGCCTGAACTACAAAGCGAGACCCTGTCTCCAAAAAGCAAAAAAAAAAAAAGAATTAGTTGTTGAATGGCCTCCATTACAACTCTGTGGACAGAGTTAAATAACGATTTATCCCTACCACAGCCACTTATGCTTTTGAGAACAACTATTTTGAGAAATGATCGACTATATCAAGGAACACATACTGGCACAATCCAGCAAGCTCTTACTCAGCAGATTAACCTCATAAATTCAGAATTTACGAAAGCCTATTGTGAAAACTTACATGAACAAAGTTACCTGTTTTGGGTATATCTGTAAATAAACAATATATAAATAACGCATGCCACAAAATCCAACTGTAACTCTCTAAAAAATCATTTTAAACAACGGATAAGTTCCATGTTTTATCATTTTAAAAGAAAAAAATAAAAGGTACCAAAGGCTCTTCCCTAACCCAAAACTTTAATAATAGCAAATGAATATGCCAACATCTTTGACTAAAACATTATACAGGATTTATTCAATTCTACAAGTATTTCTTAAAGACGTTCTTTGTAAAAGGTAATGTGATGAATGTTTCAAACTTTCTGAACTTTCTTTAATCATAAAGGTTATTTTATTACAAAGATATTGAATACTTTAAAAATGTTAAAACTTATTTTGTTTCTCCACAGTTCAAATAGATTTCACATAGTACTCACTTCACAAATAGTACTAAGGCTCTAATGAGGCCATTAATGAGACTTTAGGATCCAAGGCAAAGGCAGAAAACTCTGAAGACCCTCATTTCCTGTCTTTCCAGAGCTCACTGGTGCTCTAGCTCTTAGATTTTATATCACATCAATGTAACTTTTGGTATAATCCCATTTCTCCGTAAAACCAACTGCACAGTGCTAAGGGGATCACAAATTATTACAGGGGGTAAAGAAAGAAAAGAAAGAATTGAGATATGTCTTGTACACATACCAATCCCCACAAAAACTGTAATAATCCCTGTGTAGTACAAATACATATTTTAAAAATTTAAGTTTTTAAAACAAGCTTTTAAAATCCAAATGAGTAAATTGCACACATCCTCAGTCATGTCTAATATACTTTAAGTCAGATATTAGTTTTAAAACATTTAAGTGACGTATTTTTTCTTAAAAGCTTTGAATAAGTTCAGTATATTAATATCTAATTTCTGTACCTGATTTTCAGTATCTAGTATATCCAATAAATTAGGTATAAAGAAAGCTAACTTGGTATTGTTATATTTCTTAGAATTTGACATTTATACATCTTCACATTGTGCTAAAATAATTAATATCTGCTTCCCTGAAACGAACCATTAAAAAGTCATCTTATTAAACCATATGCAGTCATTCTATTCTTACCACCTGATTCTACCAAAATTTTATATATGTTCAAATCACAGGTTTAAATGCAATGACAGGCACTATAAATGACAAGTACTTCAATTACATCATTCAACCAGAAAGTGCACTCAACTTACAAAGAAATAAAAGATTATCATAAGGGCTAGGGATTTAACTTAGTGGTTCTGGCACCCGCCATACAAGCATATGGCTCAGAGTTCAAACTCCAATACAAAAGAAAACAAAAATCACATAAAAATCATTCTGTTCATTCTAACAGCACTGTACTTACTTTTAAAATAGTGGTAAATTGATTTAGAGCTCAAAGTCCCTATCTGAAAGCCAGTCTTTTTGCACTGCCACAGTTTTATATCACAAGGCTTGTGTTTTGTTTAGCAGATAGCTATTCAGACAAGAACTATCATCGAGCTGGACAGATGGTGTAAATCTGTAATCCCAACTATCTAGAGGAGCTGAGGCAGGAGAGCTGCCAAGTAATGAAGCTAACCTGGTCTAGTGAGACCCAGTCTCAAAATTTTAAAATTTTTAAGGGCGCTGATTATACTGATCAGCGCTCCCTAGGTTCACACCATAGTATTAATAGTGATAATAATAATAACCTATTACAGTAATAGGAGTGTGCTTTTGAAACAGGAGTAAATGACGTTAACAAAAACCTAGAGGGCAAAGAGAATCGAGATGGGGGTAGGGAGAGACTTCAGTTAAAATATAGAATCCCTTCTCATGCTTAAACGTAGACATTCATCAAAAAGCAAAATATGGATTTTTACAACTGTAGATCAAGGAGTTTAGGAACAAAAACATAATCCTCAAGAATGTAAGTCCTTAGCCTTCCCTCCACCTGTTTAGCTAGGTTGAGAAATACATGGCTAGAAGTAGCTTCTCATAAAATGAGTGGGATTCAGTGACCAGTGCCACATGTTGATATTGTCACACACTGCCTTACTTAAAATTATACTTAAGATATTTCTGGAGGGTAGATGCAGCCTCCGGCTCCCCGCCCCTTTCCCACCGCATTCAAGTTGCCTTCTCTTGCTGTAGGAGAGGACGGCCCTTCAGAACCCCTGAAAAAGAACAGAGACAAAAATGCCATAGGCCCGGCACTTAGGCAGGAGGCGGGTGGCACAGAGTAGAGTTGAGCACCGTGACGGGACTCTCCAGAAGTCTGGCCGTCCACAGAGACACAGATGTCCCCGGAAGCGAACGCTCCCACCGCAGCCCCTGCCTGCCTGTCAGCTCAAGGGAAAGCGAACGTGTGCCTGCGGTTCTCGCGTCGTGAGCCAAAGAGAAACTCCGTAAGTATTTGTATGGGTCAGTCTACTTCTCAAGTCCGTAGTCATACAAAAGACGCAAGTGACTCGGGGCGGGGGGGGGGGGGCAGCAAGCGTGGGAGAGCTCCGGAAGCTCCCTCAGGGCCGCGCGGTAGAGCCGGGGTCTGCGGCTGAGACGCCAGCAGGTGCAGAGGGGACCCCTGCAGGGCCTACTAACATTAGACGGACTGTGAAGGAATATTCCTGGAGGGCGACTCTACGAAGCTTGGGGAACGCCATGAATCGTTCTTCCAACCTTTCCCGCCTTAAAAAAAAAAACAAAAAAACAAAAGCCAAGTCACGTGTCGGGGCCGAACCAATAACACTAGCGAAGGTGAGCCGGGGCCGGCTAGGGTTACCTCGAAAGACAAGTTTCCGCCCGAGAACCCTAAGGGTCACCTGAAGCTGGACGCCCCGGCGCGCCCAGACGCAGCCCCTGTCCTGTCACAAGCCGCGCCGCGGCCATGAAGGGGCTCGCACGGCTCCTGTTGTTCCAGCAAACTGTGCCACGAGGGCCAACCGCGTCCAGTCGCCATGGAGACCTAGCAGGTACAGCCGACAGGCTAGACCGCTCCGTAAAACACCGCCCCTGCCCTCTGCGCGCGTGCGCAGACGTGCGGCAGAATTTGGGCATGCGCTCTAAACCCCGACCGAGACCAGTCCCAGCTGTAGCTCTAGAAGACCCTTTAAGACTCTTCTCCTGTGGGCCCCTGATCTAAAGACGGAAGGGACGCCAGAAGCCATAAAGCAACGAGTAGTTTACGACACACGCGCTTTATGGCGACCCTGTGCCTTACCATCTACTGGCTGTTTGGGTTTTTTTTTTTTTGCTTTTTGGAGACAGGGTCTTGCTTTGTAGTTCAGGCTGGCCCTGAGCTCACTATGGTGCCCAGGCAAGCCGCCGTGAACTCAGCAATCCTCCCGTCTCTGCCTCCCGAGTGCTGGGATTACAGGCGTGAGACACCACGCCCAGCATTATGTGTGGTAACCGGGGATCGAACTCAGGTCCTTATGCTTGCGAGGCAGGCGCCGGAACCACTGAGCTAACCCTCCGGCCCTGTTTGGGTTTTTGAGGGAAAACAAACGCAGAAACTAAATCATTTGCCCATTAGTATAACAAATTAAACGTACTTCCCAGATGGCATAGTCCTCTCCAGAAAAATCACTACAACACGCAGTTTTACAGCCGCTCATTTAATGTTTGAAAGTTCTGATTGAAATAATCGAACAGTGAAGAACAACTTCAACCATAGAGCCCCACCCGTGCCGTTTAAACTTGCGAAGTGAGCAAAAATGTGCGCTGCTACCCTCACACAGGCTTCTGGGAGGTGGTGGGCGGACAGGTTGCGGCCGCTTGCACTGTGGGAGATGCAGTCTCTCCTTCCTTCCGCACTGTGCCCACTCGGTTAAGCGTAAAGTCCCTTAAACTCCGCTTCCCAGAATGCATAGAAGATTCCCAGGCTACTTTGCGAAAGTCTGGCGGGGAAGGTGCAAATGTCAGCCCGGAAGGAGATCCGGACATTTTAATTCAAATAACAAGAGGACAAAAGAAAAATGAACATTTTCTGAAAGTTTGTTGTTAATGTAAACCTAAGCTCCTGTAATACAGATGTGTGAATTCCATTACGTGTCTGTTGGGGTGGTAAATCTTTGCTGAATATAGTTAGCATAGTTCCTACGCAGAAGTTTTCTTTGAACATGATTTGTACTTTCCTACGAGCTGTACAGTATGCAGGGAAGCTGCACAGATCCTTTGGGAGGCGACTTTTGTTGCCACACTTTGCGCTTAACAAAGCTTACTTTACAACTGAGCCCACTCTGAGATGGGGGCTGCGAGAGCAGAAGAAAATGGTGCGACCTGGATCTGTCTTTGAAATCGCCCAGAAAACTGTCTGGACTCAGGGACTGCGACCCCAGAAAGCAGAGGACAGCGGCAAGCAAGTATCTGTGCACAGAGGTCAGAGAGGGAAAACCGCCATTCCAACGACTCAGAAAGGTAAAAATAATATTTCTAGTGTCCAGTCCTCCATCCTGACGAGAGCTGCTAGTAACCTTTTTTTGTTCCAAGTTTACAACTACATTGAAAAATCACACAAATTAAAATATATGTCGTTAGAGACAGTTTACAATTAGAAAACATAGACCTACAATTTTCACAAATCTGAACTCGGATTTGAAAGTTGTTGCTGATTTTGATGTAACTTGCATAGTGTCTAGAAAATTTTTATCAAATTGTATTATGATGCATATATATGTAAAGAGTAATTGAATAGTATAAATAGAGGTTATTGAATCATAATAAGATTTTATAGATCAGCTTGATAAGCTCTTTCACTGAGTGACTAATATTATTTCCATATCTTAAGTCAGAGTCTATAGACTAAAAAATTAAAGACGTGTCTACACACCCCTTCTCTTCAGATACTTGAGGTGCAGTAACAGAACACATGGACCAGGGAGAGTGAAATGTAATTTTGTTAGGGAAAGTGAGAGACATTTCACAAGTATTTAAATGTTTGTTTCATTTTACAAGTAATTTGTGAAGACTATAACAAAAAAAAAAGCAATTAGATCTCCATTATTACACCACACAAAGGTGACATATTTTGGTTTATTTCAATGTATATACTTTTTCATTTTTAACATAGAAATTGATATTGTAGCAATTTTGTAATCTGTGGTATGTTAAAAATAGAAACTTCCAAGATCTTCATTTATAACAGTAATTTAGCACAAAAGAATGGCCCATGTGCTGAGGTAAAAGATACACAAATATCAGATGGTAATGTGATTTGGATTATCTGACTGAAGTAACAGGGCTGTTTGCACTGCAGGATGGGCCTTGTGCAGAGCCCTTTCCTGACATGGACTGCATCCAGAGGTGATAGCCTTCCTTCCTAGCGACTTAGTGAATTAATGAATATGTTTTAGATAGATTAATGAATATTCTTTAGATTTAATGAATACGAATTAGAATGTTTCCTCTAGAATCCAAAAAGTTTGATCAAACATGATAAGATCCAAAGGATGCAATAGTGTGTTTTTTGCATGTCTCAGAGAATTTACCCCTGCAGGTCTCACAAATGGTTTGATGAGTCTCTGAATCTTACATGGCCCACCTCTCACATTTGGAATACACACCTTGCCAAGCACTCTGATGCACTTGCCACTTACTCTTTAGTGCTAATATGGTGACATTGATATAGTGATAATTCTGTTCAATGTCCAAAATAGCATCCAAATAAAATTTTATGCAGTGTTGGAAAATTCTTTATTTCTGTTGTCCAGTATGGCTGGCACTGGCCACATGTGACTTGTGAACATTTGAAATGTAGCTAGTATAACCAAGGAACTTAATTTTTTTTTTTTTTTTTTTTTTGAGACAGGGTCTCGCTTTGTAGTTCAGGCTGGCCTTGAGCTCACTATATAGCCCTGGCGCACCTCGAACTCAACAGCAATCCTACAGTCTCTGCCTCCCGAGTGCTGGGATTACAGGCCTGAGCCACCACGCCCGGCCCTGTGGTATGTGGTACTGATTGCTGGTGGGCGAGAGTCACCACACCCAGCATTGTATGTGGTTACCGGGGATCGAACTCAGGAGCTTGTGCTTGCTTTCGAGGAAGGCACCGGAATCACTGAGCTAAATCTCCGGCCCAAGGAACTTAATTTTAGTTAATTTAAAATTAAAGTGATTTAACTGTAAGTGACTAATAGTAGTTACTGTACTGAATAGCCCAGAACCAGAAGGTTTCAGCTCTATAAGACAATATAAAGAGACTGGGAGAATTTCAAATCCTAGGCAACACCCACAAATGCTGCTCTTTTTCACGTTGCTACTAACTACCACAGCTGCTGCTTCTCAATAGATAGAAATCATCCATCAGCCTCAGTGCCACAAGCCTGTTTTAGTGTGCTCCCATCATGTTCTCATATCTGGCATTGTATTAGTGTGGAGGCTACTGCTTAGTTGATTCCATTGATCTACACTTATTCTCTAGCCCCTATTGGGTTTTTGTAAGTCTTTTTAGTGTTTGAATCCCATCTTTCAGTTTAGAAACCTGTACTGAAAATTTGAAGAATTGTCCTATGCTAGAGACTTTTTAAATAAAATAATGTAAAGTAATAAAAATTTATCATAGAAAAAGAAGAGAAAATAATAATAAACTTTTTTTTTAGACAGGGTCTCGCTTTGTAGTTCAGGCTGGCCCTGAGCTCACTATGTATCCCAGGCAAGCCTCAAACTCAGCAATCCTGTCTCTGCCTCCTGAGTGCTAGGATTACAGGTGTGAGCCACCACTTTCAGCATTGTATGTGGTTACCAGGATCGAACTCAGGACCTTGTGTTTGCGAAGCAGGCACCGGAACCACTGAGCTAAATCTCCGGCCCAATAATAAACTTAAAACTTTGCTTTTCTGAAAAATATTGTAAGAGACTATATTTAAGAAATCTAGGTTCCTAGCCAGCATGATGGTGCACACCTGTAATCCCAACACTCAGGAGGGTTGCCGCAAGTTCAAGGCCACCCTGGGAACAATAGTGAGGTTAAGCCCACCCTCTCCAAAAACCAAAAAGGAAAAAAAAAAAAGAAAAAGTATTAGGTTCCTAATATGAATAAATTAATAAATAGGATACCACTAGGCAATGTACTTTTCAGCATCAGTGAAACAACTATTTGTAGTAGCTTTTGCATATATATGACAATAAGATATCTATATTATGTATACACACATACACAGTGGTACCTCAGTTCACAAACTCCCATTTGTTCTATGATTTTGGAAAAGGTGGGCACATTTATGTTTGTGTGGGAAAAGATGACTGTGATTATGTTTGTCACCTAATGCAGTTTGCAGACGAAAACAAAATTTTGCCAAACATTTCTGTTGGCCAACCAAATTGTTTGCAAACAAAAGGATTCATGAACAGAAGTACCACTATACCCTGTCACATAACAATGTCTGGATAGAATCTTTTAGTTCCAGAATTTAATTCACATGTATGTCTCTTATTAATGTGTAAAAGAGTAAACAATGTATCTTTGTGTAGGTTCTTCATTTTCTAAGCTTTATAAATTCACAAATCTTCCTGGCCAAGCAGATTCCAGTTTTGGATTCAGCTCTCTTTGTATTTGAAGCAGCAGTCAGTGGGGCCAGCAAGTCTGGGTCCATTGTTTCTAATCTGCGGCAGTTTCTCTCCCTCTGAGGGACTGTATGAGGGCCTCTTCCTCCTAGAGAGCAAGGCAATACTAAGATTATAACATTAAAAAAAAAACAGAAACAGGGATTCCTAAGCCCCTACTGCAGGATTCTTCTGAAACTGCGAAGCACAGGGAGATTTGAGAACAGCCCTGAGAAGACACTAGAACCACTCACTTTGACCCTGAGTCCTCCTAGAAATGCTGAAGCTGAGAGCAGACTGATTTTTGAGAGGTGTACATGTAACTCATTCTCATTCTTTCTTTGCAGTGAAAGAAGCCGGACGAGATTTCACCTACTTAATAGTGGTACTCATTGGAATCAGCATTACAGGTAGCAAAAAATAGCATGTACAACACTTCTGACTATGTCCTTGATGTAACTTTTCATCTTGTTCTTGCTTAGCTTCATCTTCTTTTTCTGTGATTTTTCAGGTGGCTTGTTTTACGTGATTTTCAAAGAACTATTTTCTTCATCCAGTCCTAGTAAGATATATGGGAAAGCCTTAGAAAAATGCAGAACACATCCCGAGGTTAGTTCTCTGATGAGAGGGAGAACATGTTGGGGAGGAGGAAGAGGCAGGATTCAAGTACCGATTCTGAAACCAGTGAAATGCATAATAGTACTATTGGCTGGGTTCTGACTATGTTATTAAGCCTTTGTTCTGAATTTGAAACACTTTGATCACAAGTACCCAAAGGTCAGGATATGAATGTTTTCATTCCAATTATACATATCTTTTTCAGTGTTCTCAACAAGCAAAAGATAAACACAAGGAATGAGCTATTATTAAGATGATAATTTGCTGCCTAAAGGAGTAATATGAGTATTTCTTAAATTTTAACAATTCATTTTTTTTTAGCACTTTTTTTTTTTTTGTGACAGGGTTTCACTTTGTAGTTCAGGCTGGCCCCAAGTTCACTATGTAGCCCAGGCAAGCCTCAAACTCAGCAATCCTCCTGCCTCTGCCTCTGCCTCCCGAGTGCTGGGATTACAGGCGAGAGCCACCACGCCCGGTTTTAGCACTTTTTTTTAAGGGCCCACTCTGCTGGGTATTGTGCCTACTTGAAAAATAGAAAATCCTAATATTGTGATACTCTTATATTTCTGAAAGTAAATTATGTGGATAGTTGCTCCATTTTTTTTAGCAAGTATCTGTCATCCGACATATATTTTCCTTTTCATTCATAGCAGGAAGTTGTGAAGACATTCAGCAAAGAACAATTTAGAAAAATTATACAAAGTTGAAGATGAAACTCTTTTTAGTTTAACATCAAATTTGTACTTTTTAGAGAGGGTTATATGTATTTGCTTATCACATTGAATTAAAAACTACCTTTTTACTTAGTGTTAATTTTTCCATTAAGAATTATAGATTCATGCTTGGCTTATTTTAAATGTGTCATTGTTACTTAATTTTTTTTCTTACTGTGTTTAGTCACTTAAAATGCCATTTTCATGTCATAGCTTTCAATGTTAGACCCATCCATTAAATTTCATTAAAAGCATCAGGCATCTTGTCTTCAACCATGACATACTTGTAAAAAAAATATTTAGGCTCTGTGATTTTCTTAAAGGCAAAGGAAACAGCTTCACTTCAACCTACACTATTCCAAAATTACAAGTGACACCAAAAAGTTACCTGTCTCCATCTCTGTTTATGAACTATTTGTTTGAATTATCTATGGTATGATTTTTGCATAATATCATTTCCCCTGGCTTTCTTACCATTTTTTGAAAGGCCCCTATTCTTATTGATTTACTTTGTCCTAAAATACTTTTATCAGAAAATATTTCCATAGAAACATAAAAACAAAATTACCACTAAAAGTAAGCATTGTCTTTATTCTGCAGGTGATCAGTTTCTTTGGTGAGCCTGTTAAAGGCTATGGAGAGATGACAAGACGCGGTCGAAGGCATCATGTCAGGTACCACAGTCTGCTTGAAGTTAGAAAGCCCAAGTATAGTTTCTAAGTGAAAGGAACTTTGACTGATGTTATTTCATGTCTCAACAGTTTTATTAACTATGTAAAAGATGGGCTGAAACACACACGTGTGAAATTCTACATTGAAGGGTCCGAGCCAGGAAAGCAAGGAACAGTGCATGTGGAAGTGAAAGAGGTATGAAAATTCAGTCATGACGGCTCAGTGGTTCAGAGCAGGGTGTTATCTAAGCTCTGGAAAAGGAAATAACACCTGGAAATGTTTTTTGGTTTTTTTTTTTTTTGTTTTTTTGTTTTTTCAGAATCCACACAGTGGTGAATATGAATTTCGGTACATATTTGTAGAAGTGGAATCCTATCCTAGAAGAACTATTATCATTGAAGATAATCGATTCCAAGACAATTAAAGAAGCAAGCAAGCATACTGTTCCCTGATGGGTGTGGAATAGTACAGATTCATTATGATCCTCACAACTCTTACAAAGAGTGAGACAAGAATGTATTACTCATAAAAGTGAATGTAATAGAATATCTGATGAATTAGATAAGACTTTCTTGTGAAAAATCATGAAATAACCAGGCGTGATGGCTCATGCCTATAATCCCAGCAGTCAGGAGGCAGAGGCAGGAGGATTACTGAGTTCAAGGCTTGTCTGGGCTACATAGTGAACGCAGGGCCAGCATGAACTACAATGCAAGACTCTGTCTCAAAAAAAGAAAGAGAGAGAGTAAGATCATGAAATAGATCATAGAGCGTATTTTGTTATTGAATTGTCCATTAGGGTACTATTTCTCCTCTAACATCATTTATGCTGAGAATTTTTTTATTTAATGTTTTACACATGTAAATAAAACAAATTTCAGTAGTTTTGGGTTTTTTTATATTATGTAATTACATAAAGGCAGCAAGGTAGCAATGCATTTAAAAGGTAGCAACAGTGCTACAGCTCGGGCTGGACAGTGACTCCTGGTATTTCCATGCTTGTATCCATTTGGAGCACCCACTCCGGTGTACACCCTCCATTGTGCCTCCTGCCTTCCCCAGAGAGCCCATCAAGTCTGGCCCTGAGTAAATGCCCCTTTGAGCCCTCTCTTCAGGTGAGATGCCACAGTCTGTGTCCATCTCTTCACAGTTAAACATCCTCCAGCTTCCTCACTATCCTGCCAGCTACTTACTGCATCTCCTTTCCGCTTGCCCCATGTGCCCCTGGGGACCCACTTCACACACCAGCCCGGCTTTGACGCAGAACTCCCTTCACCTTGGGTTGACATCTTTGATCATTCTCAGCAATGAAATCTTTTCCCACATCCAGGCAGGTCATCTGACCTTTCACCATGGCACATCAGCAAGGATCCTGGCAAGGTTAATCATTACTCCCTGGCCAGGAAGATGAGCTTTCCATGATACTCTCAGACTCCTGAGACTTTACACTGAGCTGCAGGTCTCCCTGAGGAGGAAGACCTGAGAGCACTGGATGAAAGAATGAGCAGTAAAGGGGTGGGAACAGTTCTTCTGCTTCCTGGGGCAGCCATCCCAAGGTACAGAAATTTATTGTGTCCTCGTTTGGCAGGCTGGAGCCCTGAAAATGGTGCTGCAGGGCCACGTTCTCTCTGAGGTATCTGGGAGAGAAGTCTTCCTCTTGCAGCTGCTACTGGCTCCGGGTGTTCCTGAGCTCGTGGCTGCCTCGTTGCTATTTCTGCCTTCATCTTCTCATGCAGTCTTCTTTCTGTGTGTCTTCTTTGTGTCTCTTATAAGGATACACATGATTGAATTTGAGGCCCACCAAACCTAGCTTCTCAAGATTTTTATGTAATCACAGCTCCTGCCGTATAACAGATAACAAACACAGGTCCCAAAGATCACATAACTATCAGGAAGTCACTCCCAAAGTACTAAGTGGCTCATAGTAATCCACTCCATACAAGCTTGGAATTGGGTTGGATTTAGGCCTGTCTGACTCTGAAATCCTAGGTGTTGCTTTCATGTTCTTTCTCCGTATTCCTGTTCTGTCCTCTCCCAAACGAGGACTCCAGTCCATACCTCTTAGGGATTTTATAAGGATTATATGAGATTGAATGGAAAATGCTTCAACAATGGCTAGAACACAGGTTATTGTCAAAATAGTCCTTAGCCCCATATGGTGTGGATAGAGAAGGGATTATCTCAGTTTTTGTACTTGAGAGTTAGCTGGTTGTCGAAAAACATTTTTTAGGGCCAGAGATTTAGCTCCGTGGTTACACTGCCTGGCTAGCAAGTGCAAGGTCCCTGGTTCGATCCCCGGTAACCACATATAACAATACAGGGCGTGGTGGCTACCACTCGCAATCAGTACCACATACCACAAATGCTGTGTTTGGTGGCTCAAGCCTGTAATCCCAGCACTCAGGAGGCAGAGTCAGGAGGATTACTGAGTTTGAGGCTTGCCTGGGCTACATAGTGAGCTCAGGGCCAGCCTGAACTACAAAGCAGCGAGACCCTGTCTCAAAAAATTTAATCCAAAACTTAAAAATGCCCATTATTCTAATACTTAAGCAATACATTGCTGCAAAGGTAACTAAGAATGTTACAAAATTCTAGTGTTCCAGCTTTAAGAAACAAAATATAAAAGTGATAGATGTAGTATTGGCCCATACAAAAGTAACTACATTAGTAAACCAAGGTAACAATCTATGCAACATAAATCAAATGACTCTAGGACGTTAAAAGTCTGCCAAGGGAAGAGTTGGCAGAAGGGAGACAGACTGCTCCTTAAGATATGAGTTTAGGCAGGAAAAAAAAAAAAAAAACCTCATGGAACAACCACCTTGTAAGACTTCTTCATAATATGACAAAAGAAAATCAAAAAATAAAAAACGCGCCCTGACAAAATAGTTACTAAAACCACAGGAAATACTTTGATTCCTGTCTGTTGCCTTGACTCCAGAGATTTTGTTCACATTTAGAAAAAAATGTTCACTTTAGAAAAAGGCATTGTCATGATAGAATATTTCTCTAAGTGAGGTGAAAGTTTATAATCATTTTGTTGAAAAGCTGCAATCTAAGCATAAGTACAGTGGCCATTTGCCCTCACCAGATGTGTCTCTAATCAGCTGTCACTTATCAGGAGTGGCGTCTTGGCCTTATCTTGCTTTTCATTGTGTGATGTCTGATGCTACCAACAGTGATCTGTGAGTACCTTATAAGAAAAGTACTGGGCCGGAGGGTTAGCTCAGTGGTTCCGACACCTGTCTCACAAGCACAAGGTCCTGAGTTCGATCCCCGGTAACCACATAACAATGCGTGGTGGCTCACGCCTGTAATCCCAGCACTCAGGAGGCAGAGACAGGAGGATTGCTGAGTTCGAAGCTTGCCTAGGCTACATAGTGAGCTCAGAGCCAGCCTGAACTACAAAGCAAGACCCTGTCTTAAAAAAAAAAAAAAAAGGAAAAGTACTTCCCTCCTTGTACCCACACCAAGAGTATCTTCTAAGATTCTCTGCCCCTTTTTCCACCAATAGCCTTTTCCAGATGTCTCATCCCCCCTACAAAATGATCAGTGTTTCTCAAAGGAGTAGTTTGCGTTCCATTTCATCCATACAAAGGCACATGCAGACATACTATTTGGTTGAGAGAATTAGGGCTTCCGTGTTTGTAAAGTATGGAGTAATAGTTAAACAGAGCCCTTCAAACTCCGGGCAGGTGCTCATGCCTCAAGGAAACTACTGGATGTATATTCTGTCATTTAAAATGAATCAGCCCTCAGTTCCCCAAGTTGTTCTTTTTGCATCTCCCCTCTTCCATCACTCTGATTCTCTCTAGTATTCTTGCTACATCCTACATAGTCTCTTCTCCCTACTGTCTCCTAAAACACTGTAATATTCATGCCTGCTTGTAGACCTGCTTGGCAGGTGTCCATGCTTGATTTAAACCCAGGCGAGATAATGGTTTAAGGTGTATCTCAATCAGGAGAGAGGAGGACACATTTCGTCCATTGGAGGGTGCATAGGATTAGTAATGCACCATTTTACAAAGTCAACTAAGAGCACAAGAGAATCCCACTACCCTTTCTGACCTTAACATCAGCACCCCATCTCACTCTTAGACCAGCTTCTTATATTTTATTTGCAATGAACAGGTCCAGAGACTCAATCACCTTTTCTTTTCATTTTGTAAGGGAAGCTGTGAAGCTTTATAGCCAAGTCTTTGGTTTCAGGACTCAGGAGGACATAGTGAGTTAGAGTCCCAGTGTTGCTACCATGGGACAGATAATTTATTTAACTTCTCCATAAATTATATCCATATCATGTTCCATATCTATAAAGGGATACCAGTAGTGCCCATCTGTTCATCTCCTACTTCATTTGGAGAATTAATTGGATGTAAAGTACTTAGAAGATAAAAGACCTGAAAGGAAACGTATCAAAAAGCAGGCAAGAACTTCATAAAGAATAATTTATCATGCTTCACAAGCAGACCCAAAGAAAAAAAGACTTAAATAAAGGAGAAGGCATGTTCTCTTTTAGAGAAAAATATTAATTCCTTAGTGTAAGTCATGACTCTGTATCTCAAGCACTCAACAAACGAGAGAAACGCCAGTGTAGAAATTTCTGTTCCCAGATGCAAGTTATGGTGGCCCAACTGGACCTGTGCCAAGTTCCAATAGAAAGAAAAACAGACAAGATATTGAGAAACAAAGCAGAACAAAAATCTCAAGAATAAAGATGTCAAGTTCTGCAGAACCAAAGAAGAGATAGACTTTTGGGAAGACGGCAGAGTAGTGAGGAGCACAGAGAAGGGTTCTCCAAAGGTTTAGTGTCCAGGACTGGAATTAACTGACATGATGAAGAGAAAAAGGACAGGAGGTCCCTGGGGCCCAGGAAGGATCTAAAGCAAGAACAGAGTCTAAGTGGGAGAGTGAAGAGAGAGCCTCCAAAAAAAGAAAAAGGACCTTCTTCCTGAGCCTGGCCTTTGTTGTTGTTGTTGTTGTTGTTGTGTTCTTGTTTTTATTTTTCCCTTCTCTCTTTTCCTCATCTTCACCAGTTTCCCAAAGTTTGCATGAACTTCCTTTGTCTTTTATCATTGCTTCTAATCTCTTCTTCTGTTTCTCCAATTTCCCCCTGAGTCATTTTACATTTTCTCCCCTGAGGTAAAATCACCATACTGAGAGCTTAATTACTGTATGCAATTTTCTGGTTCACTTTAGATTTGATATGTAACCACATATCTAGTTCACACTGTGGAAAGTGCCAAATTTATAGTTACCACAGCTTATCATTTTCTAGAATGTGTTTGATTCTATTGTTATTGCTGATTGTACTGTATTAGCCAAGTGACATTGTAAAAATCAGTTTTTCCTGGTGTAACAAAACTGAGAGTGCCTAAGGGTCATAAAAAATTACTGTAGACCAGCACCTCAGCCAAGTAGGCAACGACTTCTATTCAATCCCCAATAAATAAAAGAAGTAGGATCTTGCAACATACTCAAAAGCCAGCTTGCTATGGTTTGTGTTTAGATGTCTCCCCACAGCATTATGCCGGTGAGTTGGGACTTTCTTCTTCAGAGCTAGTTGCCTCTGGAATGTGTGAGGCTGGGGTTAAGGGCACGTGATAAACCACTACACATCAGTGATTAGTTTGGCACTGTCCTAGCCCTGGTAGTCTCAATCAGATAAAAGGGGAAGAAAGATGCTGTGAAACATACTTGTTGCCCTTGCTACCTTGTGTGCATCATCTTTTTCTCCTTTGTGATGCTTGTTTACCATCCCAGCCTTAGGCCTTGAAGCCAGCAGACTATGCACTGAAACCTCCACAAACTCTAAAGAAATAAGCCCCTTCCCTTTTAACTTGGGTGTTAAGTGTTTTGTCTCAGCACTAAGAAAAATGTAACTAACACATAGGTGCACCTGAAAGACATCTCTGAGGCGTAGTCATCTTCTAAGGGTTCTAAATACTACCAATAAAGTTAGTCACCATAAGCAATTTACAAACATCAACAAAGGAATTAAACTAAAAACAAAGAAAATGAGGAAACATTTCAGCAAGATGCAAACCCAAACTTCCAACTCACCAAAGGCAAACTCAGGGGACAATGAGGTGGAACATTCTGAAAGTCACCCACCTGGACTCTCTGAAGTAGTGACAGTGGAAATAACAAAGCAGATGGAAGAAGCGCTAGAAAAAAATCAAATCAGAAATAATTTCTCAGATAACTGCAGAGATGATGACCACAATGAAAGACATATTTAGTGACCACAATGAAAGACATATTTAGTGACTCTTAGAGTAGATACAGATTTTTTTAAAAATAGGGGAGCTTAAAAAAATTATAGAAACTATGAATGTCCAACATAGGAAAGAAAAGAAGTCCATGAAATAGTGCCAGGGCCAGCCGGCAAAATCGGATGGTACCTGAGTCAGGGGGTGAGGATTAAGAAAAACACAAGACAGACAAAGATGGGGTCAGGAGGGCCTCCCAATCAATACTGAGCAGGACCCTGAGTTTATTTTACAGTGCTCTTTTATAGTATTTCTAGGTAGGGTGCGCCCACGTGGAAAAATTTTACAATCGATAAGGTGAATAATAACAAAGCATGGAAGGTTAGCACAATCTTTTTTTTTTTTTTTTGCTTTTTGAGACAGGGTCTCGCTTTGTAGTTCAGGCTGGCCCTGAGCTCACTATGGTGCCCAGGCAAGCTGCCGCGAACTCAGCAATCCTCTTGGTCTCTGCCTCCCGAGTGCTGGGATTACAGGCGTGAGCCACCACGTCAGGCATTGCGGTACGCGGTGTTGATTGTTGGTGGGTGTGTCTACACGCCCAGCATTATATGTGGTAACCGGGGATCGAACTCAGGACCTTGCGCTTTCGAGACAGGCGCTGGAACCACTGAGCTAACCCTCTGGCCGGTTAGCACAATCTTAATGCAAAGATAAAGATATCTGCCAGGGAACATCTAAGAATCTACTAAAGTTCTTCCTAGGCAATTTGCAGGTTTCTTATGCTAAAGACTAGCTGTAACTGTCAAGGACAGGTTTTTGTCTCTCTTACAATACTTCCCTTAGGGGGAGGTAGGGAGAGGCCCAGGGCAAAATGAAGATAGTTTCCTGGTGAGGGAGCAAACCCCTCCCAAGGTGACTAAGGGCAGCTCCCGGAGAGCAGATCCCTGGTTTAGGACAATGCTCCAGCCAGGGCAGCTTCCCACAAAATAGATTCAACCAGATATCCAGGAGATTAAAAATTCCATTAAAGTGTTATGCAGTAGAATAAGCCAATGTGAGGACAGAATATCAGATATAGAAGACAGGATTGCAGTTACTAATCATGAAAAGAAATATTTCTTTAAAAAGCTAGGGACCACAAGAAATCAGTCCAACAGCTGCTAGATGATGCAAAGAAGAATAATAAGATTAATTGCAGTCAGTGAAAAAGAGAGCACAAAGAGCAAAAATAAACTGTTCACAAAAGTAATAGCAGGGCCAGAAGGTTAGCTCAGTGGTTCCGGCGCCTGCCTCGCAAGGTCAAGGTCCTGAGTTAGATCCCGGAAAACCACATACAATGCTGGGCGTGGAGACTCTCACCCACCAGCAATCAATACCACATACCACAGTGCCGGGTGTGGTGACTCACACCCGTAATCCCAGCACTCGGGAGGCAGAAACAGGAGGATTGCTGAGTTGGAAACTTGCCTAGGCTACATAGTGAGCTCAGAGCCAGCCTGAACTACAAAGTGAGACCCTGTCTCAAATTAAAAAAAAGTAATAGCAGAAAACTTTCTAAACAGGGAAAAAGAATTTGACATACAGATAAATTAGGTATGTAGAACTGCAGTTAGGCATGATCAAATAAAACTGCACCTAGGCATGAGAAATCTAACACAAGAACAAAATATTAAAATCCATTAGAAAAAAGAAACAAATCACATATAAAGGAACACACACAAAAGTTCAATCAATCCCTGGTACAGAAAAAAGTAAAATAAATAGGGCCAGAGGGTTAGCTCAGAGTTTGCAGCGCCTACCCCGCAAGCGCAAGGTTCAAAGTTCGATCCCCGGAAAACCACATACAATGCTGGGCATGGAGACTCATGCCCACCAGCCATCAATACCACATACCACAGTGCCGGGCATGGTGACTCACGCCTGTAATCCCAGCACTCAGGAGGCAGAGACAGGCAGATTGCTGAGTTCCAGGCTTGCCTGGGCTACATAGTGAGCTCAGAGCCAACCAGAACGACAAAGTGAGACCCTGTCTCAAAAGGAATGAATAAATAAATAAATAAATAAATAAATAAATAAAGGATCACAGCAGATTTCTCAGCACAATCTCTCAAGTAAAGAAGAGTTTAAAGTGAATTATTTCAAGCCCTAAAATACCACCTCAACAAAGGCTGATGTAGCCCACAAAACTTTCAAAGTTGATGGAAAATGAGATGCTTGCATGACAACACTCAAAAAAGACATCGTTTATTACTGGGGACAGAGAAGTCTTTAACTCTTTTCATGAGCAGTGGCCAAGGAGAAAGTTCTATACCCTCGGTGGGGCAGACATAAGGCCCCAAGGAAGAAAGAAATTGAGAGGAGGCCTGGGACCTTTAGCCCAGGGAATGGGCTCAGGCCCAGTCTATGGGAGAATTTAGACCTGCACAGAGACACGCCCAGCAGTGCTCTTCACGCTCACCTCACTCCAGCTGCAGCTCCTTGCTCCGTTCTCTCCACCCTTCACTACATCGCCTAACCCAGTTCCTCTCTTCACCTATCTTTCCAGAAACCCTCACTGAAGATGACTGGTTCATGATGGGATTGTGTCCAGAGAAGACCTGTCAATTGAAAATAGAGTTCAAAACTATATTTACTGGGCCAGAGATTTAGCTCAGTGGTTCCAACACCTGCCTAGCAAGTGCAAGGGCCCTGGTTAAATCCCCAGTACCCAGCACTCGGATTGCTGGGGCTACATAGTGAGCTCATGGCCAGCCAGAACTACAAAGTGAGACCCTGTCTCAAAAAAAAAAAAAAAAAAAAAAAACCCTATATTTACTGCTGGGTGTGATAGTGCACACCTATAATTCCAGCATTTTGGGAGACTAAAGCAGGAAGATTGAAAGTTATAGCCCTGCCTGATCAATTTCGGATGAGATCCTATCATGAAATATAGAAAAAAGAGGGTTTATGATATAAATCAGTTGTACAGGCCCTGGATGCAATCCCCAGAACTGCAAAAAAAAAAAAAAAAAGAAATGCATTTTTATACCTAACCTATCAAACATAACAGCAACACAGTATACTGTAGAACATCAGCAGTTGACTATAGTGATCCCGGGATGACCTAGGAGCTGTGACTCACTGCCAGTGCCCAGCATCATGGCACTGTCAGACCACTTATTATTAGCTCAGGAAAAGACCCAAATCAAATTTCACGGTATGGTTTCTGCTTAGTGTGGATTGCTTTTGCACCACTATAAAGGTGAAAGACCATGGGGTCCGTCTGAATTCTATGTCTCCTAGTCAACAGGGCTTCTTTTTTCTTCTCAGCCCGCCACTGTGGTTCCAAGGATAGTCTTCCATGTAACATAAACATCCTCATTTCCCTGCACAAAACTTTGCCTTGAAACCTGCTTTCCTGCTTCTTTTCCATCAGGAAAGATTACCCTTCAACTGCCCTAGGATGGAGCTTAAGTAAGAAATGGAGACCTGCTGTCCGTGGAAAATATTTTATCTTTTGCTAGTGGTTAGACTTCCTTCTCCAAGTGATGAGGATCCATTGAAAGTTTTTAACAAAGAACGTGAATTGTGTTGAAGACTTAGAGAGGGAAAAGTAAAAAGGAGGCCCTCTCTGGGATGAAGTAACAGTCCTGACAGGTGATGAGAAAATAAAGATACTAGAAAGCAGATTTGGGAACTTAATTTTATAAGGGTTAAAAACTAACTCAGTGTATTAAGTAGGAAAACAACTAATCAAAGAAACATCGGGTACTATTTCCCAAAATTTGCTCCATTGTTCTTATTAACTTTCAATTTATTTTTAAAAAGAATTTAATGATCAAATAATTTTGAAAACTGTCGAATGATACTTTAAAAGGTTTCTCAAGGGCATAGTTTCTAAGTGTATTTATATAGCATAACATAGCTCTAAGTACGAGGAGTTCTTTGAATGAAGACTCTCACATTTATTTGACTATAGAACCCCTGCCCGCACACACATAGCCAGAGAAAATATATTTACCCTCTCCAGAAATGATCGAAAGAACCACAGTTTGGAAAGAGCTTCCCAATTTTACTTCTGAGAAGAATATCAAATGGTTATAGTCTTGGTAATACAGAGGGAAGTAGAATTATAAGCTTCATTTTGCAATTGGAAGTACCACTAATACATTAACTCCCAGAATTCAGTAGAAGAAAGATGAGGGTGGAGACACAGATTTGGGGCTCTTTAGCATGGAAATCATACTTTGAAGACAGCACAAAAGAGACCCAGAAGGAGAAAATAGACAGAAATAGGTGGGTGGGAAGTGGATAAACTTGAAGATACTATGACTAAAAACTGTTTCAAACTTATTGAAAGGCAACCATAAACAAATTCAAGAAGTTCAAGAAAAAATAAAAACAAAGAGGGCTGGGGATTTAGCTCAGTGGTTCCAGTGTCTGCCTGGCAAGCACAAAGTCCTGAGTTCAACCCCCCCATACCACATGCCATAAAGCTGGGCATGGTGGCTCATGCCTATAATCCCAGTACTCGGGAGGCAGAGGCAGGAGGATTGCTGTGAGTTCAAGGCCAGCCTGGGTTACACAGAGTCCAGGATTGCCGGGGCTACATAGTGAGCTCATGGCCAGCCAGAACTAGAGTCCAGGGCCAGTCTAAACTACAAAATGAAACCCTGTCAAAATAATAATAAAATAAAATAAAATGAAAATAAAGAAAATCATGGCTGGAAAAATGAGGGTCAATTTGCTAAAATAAAAAGTCTTAGAGTGTTCCAGAATTTCAAGAGACCAGAGACACCAATGAGAAGCCCGAAGACTGTATTTTAGGTGAACACCAGCTCAACAGATTCCTGTAAAAAGGGAGAGTGATAAACCAAGAAAAGGCTCCAATTTGTATACACTTTCTCAAAAGGAGGAGTGATCTTTCTCTTGATACAGCAAGTGAATTTACTGTAACAGGACAGGGCGAACAGTCTTGTAATTTAGTCTAGAAAGAAGGAAGAGTTTTATGAATCTTGTGAGAACAAAATGACATAAACTTTGTTTACAGGACACAGTGGTCAATTTTATCTTTACCAGAGCAAGGAGTTATGAGGCAGGGAGTGATCCAAGGGTGGAAGGAATTGTCCAAGGCTGGGAAGAACTTGTTTTTCTTTAAGTCCGACTTCAAGAAGGAAATGGAGGCAGTACATGAGGGGAGCGAACAACAACTACAAAAAAAAAACAGATGTCTAGCAACACAACTTGTGGCACTGCTTCTTCTGTGAGGTGGGAAGGGGGCTAGCACACCAAGAGCCATCCAGGGGGAACACTAGGTGTGACTGCACAGATACACAACACTGTCAAAGTGCAGAACAATGACCTTAAGGCATACAGTTGTGTATGTATATAATGCCTTAGCTGAAGCCAAGAGCAGTATCATAGGGAAGAAGGGCAGGAAAAAGAGGATGAACAATGTGAGGAGAGGCTGAAGACAAGGGCCAGGAAGCTCTAAGTATCAGTACCTCCCTGAGAAGTCAGAAGGAACAAGGAACAAGAGGAACAGTGGGATGGTAAGCAGATCCATTCAATAGACCATCGGTGTCTAAGATGGTTCTCGATCTTCCTGCCCATGAGAGTTGTCTGCCTGGGTGCCTGAACAGGACTTCTGGCTGTGTGGCCGGACATCCATATTTCTAATCTCCCAGGGTATTCACCATGTGCCAGGTGTTGTGAACCTCCAACAAGGATAGAAGGCATTCCTGGACCTACCAGATCATCACAGTCACTCTGGAGCTTTTTAACTCTAGGTTTCTGGGGCAGGGCCAGCAGCTGCCAAACCGTCTACTCCCAACCTACAGAGGGTTTGTTCTCTCACAGTTCTGGAGGCCCGAACTGAGATCAAATTGTCAGCAGGGCTATGGGCCACTGAAGACCATGGGGACAAATCTTTCCCAGACTCACTCTGGGTGGCCTTGGGCTTATGCCCACAACACTATGCCCTCTGTCATCGCAGAGCCTGCTGCTATCTTCCATTTCTTTTCTTCTGTGACTTCTCCTCCCAGATATAGGGCCCACCCGTACAACCTAGGACTATCTCATCTCAGAATCCTTAATTATATCACAAAATCTTCCCAAATGAGATCACATTCACAGGGTCCATATTACAGAACACAGACATGTCTCAGGGTACCAGGGATCGAACTCAGGACCTTGCATGAAATCCATGATCTTTATTGAAATGCACAGGAATAGAGACAATTAGGAACAACTGGCCTTGAGGCTGCCTCTACCAGGTTGCTGGCTGCTTTCGTAGCCTCGCTGTTCACTGTTTCCTGCTTTGGTTTGGTGCTGTAATGAGGCTGTGCTTTGACTGGGCAAAAGAGCTTTGGCACAGATTTAATAAATACATACCAGTGCAACAGCTGGGTCTCAAGTACAGCACAGGACTCTGCAGAACTCCAGACAGACAGAATGACCCCCTCCTCATCTGCACTGCTCAGGGGTTCCCTGCCATCTGTTCACATGACATCTGCAGTCGTTTAATGAGAGCGGCACAGAGGGTAACTCACATTTACAAGGACATTTAACCTCTTGCAGAGGTCAACTATTTAGTATCCCTGATGTGAGCAAACAAAGATGTTCTTAGTGCAGCTTACTACAGGTTCCGTGTGCACCAGAAGGGAAGAAGCAGGAACGGTGGAGTCGAGGTTTGCACGCTCTCCTTCGCTCGAGGTATCTCCGCACAGCCAGGCTGAGTCCTTCAGAGGTGACTGTTGAGAAATAGATGGAGTAACAAAACAACAACAGAAACTTGATGAAAGAATAAAAATTGGCTTTTATTAATTGTGCCAACTTGCTACATGATTACATTCAGCATGGGAAGTTGGTACACATATACAACCCTTCTTCATTCTATTTATCCTCATCCTCTCCTCCCTACTCCCTGAAAGAGTAAGAATGTTTTTTAATGAAAAAAAAATTAAGAAGATCAAAAAAAGAAGTTCCTGGAGCTTTTTGTCCTTCTCCCCCCCCCCCCCGAAAACCATAAAAAGCAGTTATGATATTGCTCCACAGAAACTGTGCTCTACAGTGTGGCTGACCATGTGTTAGGAGACTGGATAGGAGCCAAAGGCCCCAGCACTCAGAGGCTCAGGAAAGAGAATCACAAGTTTGAGCCCAGTCCGGGTGGCAGGTGAGAGAGTTAGATAGATCCTATCTCAAAGGGGAGGGGAAGGACTGTGGATATAGTCCAGAACTAGGAAAAGAAAAGAAATCAACCAAAGGAACTCATTACCATACCATCCAGTCACCCACCTGTTAAAGTTAAAATGCAATGCTTCCTATTCAAAAATAGAACTCAGGTCTTTGTTCATCTTAAGGCCTTTTCCAGATGTCCCCATGAATTCCCTCTGACAACATTGCCAGAGAAAAAGCCCAGACATGATTTTTCTGCTTACCTGAAATGGACTTTCAAAAGACACTTTTGTTCTTTATGGAAGTCATATTATGAGGAAATGGCCATAGAAATTAACTGTTAATTGTGATTCACAGAAAACAGCCTTCAGATTTAAGCTAAGAAAGATGAAGATTGAATTGTATAATGTGCTTAAAGGTTTTAGTTTAATTAAATTCTAGTTTTGCTCAAAATACCTACCAAAAAAAAAAAAAGAGGAAAAAAAGAAATAAATCCCTGGCTTTGAAGGACTTTTAATATGCCATTCAAAAATCTTGTTTGAATTGTATTAAGCAGAACTACCTGGAGAGGCATTAAAACTACTCTGTACAGCTTTTCACAATCTTGTCATAGAGCTTAACTGTGTTTTAAAAGTTATACTCTGGATTTACCCCTGGGAAGGAGAAATGATTTCTTTCAGCTAAGAAATCTTTTTCCACATATTGTGTTTGTATAACATTTTCTCTCACTATTTCATCTTCTTCCACTGCCCTTGATCGTTACTGTTCCTTGTATGAGTCCTGTTGAGTCCTGTTGTGTGACATTTTCCCACGGGATGGAACACGAGCCCTGTAGTCTCTGATGCGTGGCAGAGGTGAAGGTCAAGAGCCTTCTCATCTTATTTTTCTTTTTTTTTTTTATTAAATTCTTTATTGGTACAGTTCTCTATTTTTAGTTAGATCCTTCTCTGGTTTTAGAATCGAGGTAATGGTTTCTTCCAGGAGTGAGTTTGGGAGTACTGCTTCCCTTTCGATTTCCTTAAACAGTTTGAAAAGCTGCAGCACTAGGTCCTCTCTAAATTTCTTGTCAAATTCGTCGGTGAAGTCATCAGGGAGTCTGGGCTCAGGTAGGAGCTCCTTCTTTTTTAGAGACTCTCTCTCTTTCCTCTCCCTGTGGGCTTTCACTCTCACTTCAGATCCTTTGTGGGTCCTCGGGACCCGTGCCCACCTGCTCTTTCTCATGTTGCTTTATTCCTGTGTCTGGACACCAAATCTCAGTGAGGTAGTACTCTCTCTACTGCTCATCACTCTGCCATTTCCTGTCTTCTTCATCATCATAATATAACAAAAGACAAAATATTAGTTGGTGTTTTCATGTTAATTTAGACCATCTCACTATCACTGCAGGGTTCTATGAGGTCTGTTCTTAATATCTCCATTTTGCAGTGGAGGAAACAGACCCAGAGAATTGATATGCATCTGTGCCAAGCCAACCACTACTGCATAGGTGTGCTGAGCCTAGAAAACCATTCTCTTTCACATAAATATGTACAATTTTACTTTTAAAAAATTTAAATTCTAATAGACAGCCTTAGTATGAAATTTATTATAATTTTTAAACCCTCAAATGTGCATTTTTAAAAATATTTAAAACAACTGTCACAGATGGAAGTAGACTGTCTTCTTCCAACAAAAATCATTGCATTATGACAGCTTTTGGATGATGAAAAGAAAGTATATTGTTCTAACAAGGTTGATACAAAGATGGACCATTTTGCTCTAACTCACAAAGAAGGACATTTGTGGGGGACTAGCTTATTGATTATGTCCAAAGCAGGCTGTGGACAGTGCAGGCTGTAAAGAGTAAACCCCACAAATGGTGTGTTTGGAGAAGCAAGTCTGGCAGAAACCTACATGCCAAGATCAGAGTGTCTCACATCCAAATTCCATTCTCACAAAACTAAAACCTTCTTAACTAGAAAGACAAGGTTGTTTGTAATTACAACACCATATTTTGTCTGTTCTGTTCCTAATTCAAGAATGCCTTCTCTTTTCCTTTGCAAGCCTTGCCTGCATTTGTATGCACAACAACTGCATAGCTTCATGCCCTTGCATGTAGTTCTCTCTTATCCAAATTTGATTAACAATAAAAATCAGGGGCTTGGACTGATCAGGACTTTTGCTGGTTGCTCAGCACTGGCTGTCCTGCTCCCCATTTCTCTGTCTCTTTAATTTTGTCTTTGAATCTTTCCTCAACCCTGTGATGTACACAGTGGGCAGGAGACTGGAACTGATTGCAGAGGTCTCTCATATGTTTATAACCAATGTTCTTGATGTAATAAGATTTACATGATCCAGGCTTCTGAACACCTGCTGCTATTTTAGCTGAAGTACTGAGGTGTAAATCTTTAACATTAAAAAAAAAAAGCTTCTAGTAGTATTAGGTCACTGGATAAACACAATGTTTCACATGGTGCTTCTCAGGGCTGTTTACTGAACTGGTACTGTAAGCTGCCAATTTATACCTTCCATTACTTTCATTTTGACTCCTATCACTGTGCCGAGATATCTGTTCTGGGACCACCATATGGAAGGGGAATGAATAAATCCCTGGGCCCTTGCCTGATACTTATTAATACCATGATTTATGTTTTTTCTGGGGCAACCAAGGCCTTAAAAGAGAGTTTTGCTATAAACAATGACTCTTCACTAGAGCCAACATAAGCCCAATAGATAGAAGCAGAGCAAGGTTTGACCTTCATTTTGTATCATTTATTATGAAAAATCTTGGATCAAATACCTTTGCAGTTCTCTATGGAGGTATTTTGATCATTTAGGCATGTCTAAGAGTTATCTGAGCAGGGTTGATTAGCCCCAAATTTGTATTATGACATCCTCTGTTAAGTCGGAGAGTACCAAGATAAGAGGTTTACAAGAACATACACCTACCCCAGAAGTCTGGAGCCATTGCCTAACCCTGTGACTAACTGAATTCCAGGAAAGGAGGAGCTCCACCTTATTGAGAACATCACAGACAGAGCTTTACCATAAATATTCTAGAGCCATAAGTATTCTAGAACTATCACGCCAGAATTAAGACAATGATCAACCTCGCCCCACTGTACCAGCTAATTCTTGAAAACTGGTTTACCACATTTGCAAATGCGCTAGTCTGTCTAAGCTATAATCCTTTTCTGTCTTCTAACTCTTCAGTTAAAACTGTTTTTATTCTCCTGTAAATTTGTGCTTTAGTTTTAGTTGTAGAGAGCTTTTTTGTTTTGTTTTACTTTTTGCTTTTTTGAGACTGGCTGTTACTATATAGTTCAAGCTGGCCTCAAACTCACTACATAGCTCAGGCTGGCCTCAAACTAGAGGTGATCCTCCTGCCCCAGCCTCCTGAGTGCTGGGATTACAGATATGCTCAGTTGTGCTTTGGCTTTAATTTCCATTTCTACTGAAGCAAGGAGCCACACTATCCAGCAACACCATTTTTACTCACAGGTGCTGAACATTAAAAATTTAAGTATATTACATAAGAATGCATTCATTATAGCAACCATTTATTTTGTTTTGGTATTGGGGATTGAATTTGGTAACTTGCCAGGCAGGTGTGGTGCTCCTGAACTAAATCCTTGGCTCCATTCAGGGTTTGTTTGTTTTGTTTTGTTTTTTGACACAGGGTCTCACTTTGTAGTTCAGGCTGGCTCTGAGCTCACTATGTAGCCCAGGCAAGCTTCAAACTCAGCAATCCTCCTGTCTCTGCCTCCTGAGTGCTGGGATTATAGGTGTGAGCCACCACGCCCGGCTCCATTCAGGTTTTGATAGGACAATTTGAACCTGATGGTGGCATGATGAGTGGGAGGTACCAAAGATGGCGGCCATTTTTTTACACGGCCATTGTGCTCTTTCTTTCACAATGGTCTACTCTCACCGCAGACAATACACCATTTTTTCTATTTTTAATTACCCCAGACTCACTTGATAATATATGTTTCTTTGTTTTTCACACCTTTACAGTTCACAGTGCCCATGTGGTAGGAAAAGCAACAAGGGACCTTAACAACTTCTTTCTGGACCTTTTATTTTATCTAAACTACCAGGATTAGAGTGCTCCCAAACCACTCATTTAATCCCAGCATCATACACTCTAGATGAATCCATCTCTGAAAATGAAAGCCCCGCCTCCTCCAGATGAGTCTTTGCAGGGAACATATAAATATAAGCCACAACACAATTCTGGGAAAGATGGCCATATTTATATGAGAAAGATAGCTGGGGTTGCGTTTGTCATCCGAAGCAGAGTTTGCAAACAAAAACAAAATTTCACCAAACATTTCTGTTTGTGAACCAAAGTGTTCATGAGCACAAGTGTTCGTGAGCTAAGGTACCACTGATCCATTTTAGAAGTGAAGAGAGATGGTCTATTCACAGGTGTAAAAGGCCTATTCTTGGTCAAAGAAAAGAGAATGGTGCAGGCTGCTGATGTTTGTAAAGACCTTAAGAATCTGGCTAGGTTTGTGTCCTGAACTCACAGGGGTTTTTTTTGTTTTGTTGTGTTTTTTGAGACAGGGTCTCGCTTTGTAGTTCAGGCTGGCTCTGAGCTCACTATGTAGCCCAGGCAAACCTCGAACTCAGCAATCCTCCTGTCTCTGCCTCCCGAGTGCTGGGATTACAGGCGTGAGCCACCATGCCCGGCACTGTGGTATGTGGTATTGATTGCTGGTGGGCATGAGTCTCCACGCCCAGCATTTTATGCGGTTATGAGGATTGAACTGAGGACCTTGCGCTTGCGAGGCAGGCACCAGAACCACTGAGCTAACCCTCCAGCCCTGAACTCACAGTTTTTATTATAAGTACAATTTTTAAATTATACTTTTTACTGAATCCTGCCTACCTGTCTTATTTTTTCCTGTCTCCATGTTATCTCCAACGCTAGCGAACTCCCTGCCTCCTTCTCAAGTGCGCTGGGCAGGTACAAGCAAGTGCAACATCTTGTATTTCTTTACCTACTGTTTCACCCCTGGCTTTTTCCCCTTATTTTAGTACAGTTTTCTCTTACTGGGCTCCTGTCCTGAAGGTGACAGAAGAATGAAGCCAACAGGACACTGGGAAATGGAACCAGCTGTGGTTCAAAAGAAAGAACATAAAAAGTGCTCGCTAGACAATGGGGCAAATAGGATACCAAGGAAGCACCTGAATTTAGAAGACTCTATACAGCACTTTGGAGTGGGAAAGGGACGGGGGGCTGTGCAGGAATGCAGGTGTGTAACCATGCCTGTTGTTGCTAGGTTTCTGATCTCCAGAAAGCAGGCTTCCTTATTTCTTTATCCTTTACAGTCCAGTTTCTCAAGGCTCTCCTAGTTTAGTGAGGGATTTTTCCTTTAATCCTTGTACTTTAGTTTCCTGAGGCTACTTCAGCTTATCCCGATCCCAACCTCCAGTTTATTGTGCTCAGTTAGGTCTTCTGTCCTAATCTGTCTCTCTGTCTCCTGGTGTCGTTGTCACTGGATTTCATTCCATGGAAGTACGTGAAAGTCTGGTTCTTTCTCATCACCAGGTGCCTAACAGTACCCTGAGTAGCTCCACAGAAGGATCCTAGCCACTATCAGAGGTCATTTTGCTTCTCCTGGCTGTTCAAACAAAGCTTCTTGATTGTTTCAGCTTTTATTTCTCTCAGACAATAAAGCTGTTCCCTATTCCAAGGCTCTTTTCTACCAACCCACCAATAGACATTTTTTTAAACTCTGACTCTTTAGCTCACTATACTACACGACTATACTCCTCACCCTTTAGTACAAAATGAGGAGTTGTCAAGAGGACAAAGAAGCAGAAATCCTCTCTTCTGTCATCTTATGAAGAGTAATCTCAGGGAAGCTTGTTAAGACTATATATACTCTCCCATTTCTTCACCATAGTTGAAAACCTCCCAACAACAATTAGAATTATGAGGCTAGGCATGGCGGTACATGCCTGCAATCCCAATACTCCACCTGGGAGGCTGAGGCAGGAGGATTGCCATGAGTTTGAGGCCAGCCTGGGTGACATAGCAAGATGCTACCTAAAAATAAACAAATATAATACTACTACGAATAATGAATTATTTTAAGAGCAAAATGGTGAGAAGAAATAATATGCCCTCTGGTTTTGAAAGAATCATTTTACTGGGTCTTTCTTTGATCTTCCTCTATTTTTCTCACATGAACAGGGCTGCCTAATATAGGGGCAGGGGATTAGAAGAAGGAAAAGATTAAATAGGATCTCATTAAGCTTTATCTAAAAAATTAATAGGAAATCTTACCAAAGGCCTCTACAGTTAGACTCCAGCAATCAGAAAGACACAGATAAAGACAGAGAGAAACCAGACACAGAAGACACCAGGTAACACAATAGGAATTTAGTGAGAAAAGTTGATAGGCTAAACAGGGATAACATAAAAGGCCAGGGTAACCAGGAGCAGCCACCTACGGAATTTTATTCCATAGGTAGCACATACGTCCTTTTTACTTACTCATTAATTGTTACCTTTCCGTAAGGTCACACACACACACACACACACCCCACAAAGGGACAGGAAGAAATCAAACAACCGGAAAGAGAGTAGAGAGTAGAAGGAAGGGCTCAGGTAAAGGTCAAAGACAGCCAGAGGGTCAGTCAGATGACAACTTCTCAGTGCCCACATAGGGGCGTGGGAGAAATCGCTAGTCCTAAATAAAAGAAGCTGATGACAAAAACTCACCCACATTCACTTCTGACACTCCTGCTCCTTCTGAGTAGCTATCTTTTTTCTTTTCCAAACAAACTCTTCCTTTATTTTAAACTTTGCATCTTAAATTCACTACTAAAGCTGAGAGTTTACTATCCTGGTAGGGTGCCGTGATCTGTGTGTTCCCACCGAGCAGTGGCATGACATGGCAAGCTGTGGTGTGGCGTAGCAAGGCATAGTGTGGTGTGAGGGGCACCCCTCATTCAACTCAAACCAAGAGCATGTCAGTACAGGTGTTGTAGATTCTCTTACTTTTGCCAAGCTGTAGAGAACTGTCAGTGTGTGACTTGGAAGTTATTTCCTGTGAACACATTTGAACAAAGCCTGTAGTTCCTCCCAAACTGCAGACTGAAGCAAAGTAAACCAAGACGCAAAGCAAAGGTGTCGGACAAAGACCGGTGATGAGAGGGAAGACTGTTTTCAGAAAACTCTTCATTCCTAGTCCAACAAAGAAGACATGTATACTGGTGTAATGAACCCACCTGTCAAAAATGGGCTTTCGAAAGCAAAGTTTGTTCCAGTAAACAGAGACTAGAATCCAGAGATTCTTGCATCTAGCTGGAAAAGCCAAATTTATCACATCCGTGTGTGGGTGGGAGGACACTGGGAGTGAGAGATATCAGCAGTGAAATGAGGAAGGAATTAAGCTTATATAGACATGGAAGGGGCTAAAGAATCTGGGTAAATGTTCATGATTCAGATGGTCTGCTCAGGTGTGTACACAGCTACTATGCTTTTCCATACCAGATTGCATACTTCTTTTTGAGTCTATTTGCTCTATTTACTGAGAAGCTGCTGTTGTTTGTTGAGTCCGATGTATTTGTGAAGGACTCACTTAAGTCATATACAGGCCTGATAAATCCTTCATATCCTTTAGACAGCCAACTTTGCCAAATCCAGACTCATAAACTGTTTAAAATAGTACAATGATTCCATCCTACTGAAATGGGGAATAAAGAAAGTATTTACATAGGATTCTGAAATGTATGGAGTGGTTATTCTTATTCTAACGTTTTCCATTAATCTAAAGAATATAAGGAAGACAGATGCATTCTATTCTTTACCACCGTGTGTTTAAGTGGCAACAGATGTTTTCAAAATTTTAATACGTTGGTCAGTAGAGGGAGCTGTCGGCTTCCTTTCTCCAGCACCTGCGTCTGGCTGCCGTTTGTTTTGTGACTAGTGGAACAGTAGTGAGGAGTCCACGTGAAAGGTCAAGGTTCTGGTGAGTTCCTCGTGTGGCTGCTGCTTTAAGCATTTGTCTCTCGCTATGGTCTTGCTCTGTCTCCACACGGGTAAGGTTTGCTCTGTCCTCTGCCACGAAGTCCTGGAGACTGACACCACTGACCCCACCGTAATAAATGAGCTCACCAGATACATGAAAGTGAGTTGTAATTCCTTACCTTACAATGGCATTTGTTAAAACCGTTATTTTGTACATCTCCTTTAAGAGATAGTGATCTCTTAAAGATTCATTTATATAGCTCTTACTTACATAGCACTTATTTATATAGCATTTAAATTTTGAGATTCTTTAGTAGGTCTAATTAAATATACAGGGAAAATATTTCATGGGCTCTAAGTATCCAACAAATTTTTAACTGCTACAGCCTTCATTCTCAAAGTCCCTGTGCTAGACCCTGAGGCCACAACATTGAGAAATGTCCTGTGGAAAGCCTAGCATTTGGCGTATGCCTGTAATCCCAGCACTCAGAAGGCAGAAGGCCGCTGCTAGTTCGAGGTCAGCCTAGGGTACATAGTAGCTTAAGGCCAGCCTGAACTACCTGAATTACATAGTGAGACTCTGTCTCAAAAAAAAAAAAAATTACATGCTTAACACTGACCCATACTTAAACAAATGTATATTTTATGTGAAAAATGAGGCAATCTATGTACTCCCACATGTTTGTTTACTTGGGACATAAGTGTGGAATCATTTCCAGACTTTCTCAGAGAGCACATTGTCTTAACCATTTGACGTGCTAGAGAAGAAAGAAAAGGAACTGGGGGTCCCAAGATCTAACAGCATTAGTAATTTCAAGATGCTCAGTAAACACCTCTATGATGTTTTTCCCATATGAAAAACTGAATTTTTTCCCAATACTGGAGATTGAACCAAGGGCCTTGAATGTTCTAAACAGGTGCTATTACTGAGTTATATTTCTATCCCTGTCATTTAACTTTTTTCAAGAAAAGTTATTTTTCAATTTCAGAAACATTTATTTTAAATGTATCCTTTCTAAAAGCCCTGCTGTAGGTGTTCCACCAGCCCTCTGGGTTTGAGAAGCTAGTACAATGTGAAATAGACCTGCTGTCTTGCTCTCCTGTTTTGGTAAAGGGGTATCTCTCCTTTGTTTTAGCTAACAGAGCTGGAAATGCCACTGAACACAAGAGGGAAGAATGTGAACATGGAAATTCTTACCACTTCCCTTTGTGCCACTTACCTCTGCCCTGGGTGTGAAGCTTCACTAAAAATTAACCCAACTCAGATAGAGCTCAGGGGAGGCTCAGCCTCTAACCCCCCCCCCAACCTTTCCAGGATTGTAAACTAGGTAACAGAGAACAATCTGGAAAACAATGGGGGACCCTCATGCAATTTTCTCTCTACATAGTTAAGATCAGGAGAGTAAGGTATAGCAACCCAGGGTCTTGGGACAGGGGTCAGTTAATCTGAACCACTAACATTGCTACAAAGGGAAGTACTATTTGTAGTACACATGCTAATTATATAGTTCAGCTATTTATTCACAGTTTGGATTTGCAAAACAGAATAGCATTGGTGACGTGTCTGGGGCTGCAGTTCTCAGAAGCATCATGGTGTTTAGGTTAGAATAGCGCCATGTCTAGGGCCATATGACTGTGCCTCAAGGGGTTTTAAGTAAAGCTTGTCATCGTGAAGCCTCACAGGGATAGCATAAGAACATAGGATATATGTTCTGTTAGACGATTTTCAGTTATAAAAGCATGTATTATGCGAGAGGTTCCTGGTTTGGGGAGTATGGCTGCAGGAACTAGGGACCTCCTGGGGCTCCCATGAGTGCTTTGGTAAGGGCAGGTAGAGGCAGTAGAGAGGTATGCCCACTCTGAATGCTACTGTTTGTGCCAACACAGGAGGGAGGCTATGGGATCAGAATATGCTGATGTTTGCACTCAGCAGTAGCATATGAGAAAGGCTAATGAGCCTGTAGAGTTTAGAATGCAAATTAATTCTATGAAAGGTAGAAGCCATGATCCAGAATAAGGAGGAAAGCCTTGTACTTAGTTATTCTGTGTGCCTTCCTCTTTGGGTAATAATAATAAACTCAAGATTAGTGTTGCTTCAAAGAATACAACTAGACTGGTGGCTCCAAGGACATAGTCTTCCTGCCTGTTAATTGCAAGTCCTGGTCAAGTAACAGAACAGCAGTGCCAGTGACCAGGCTCTCTCTGTCTCTTCTTCTGAAAGCCCACTTGTACCTGACATGCCCGCCCTCTAGTGACATTGTTTGATTGAGGTTTGCAGAGTCCTTTGCCACAGCCCCTGTGGATTGGCCAGGGCTGCCCAGGTAAAGCTGCCTTCACCATCCAGGACTCCTATAAAAGTGTTACCTCCCCACAGAGGAGATGTTGGTACCCGGCGGTTGTTAGCACGAAACTCTGTAGGTAGTAACCTGAGTTTCTGGTAGGACTTTGACCTCATGCGTAGTGCTGGATGCTTTGGAGCGGGGGTTGGGGGATGAGTGATGCCAGTGGCCTAAGGGGCCCTGAAGGGCTGAGCAGGAGAAACACCAGCTCTTACCCGGCCAGAATGGGATTTATATCCTGATTCTGTCCTCTTTCAACCGCAAACCTGAAAAATTCCTTCAGTGCTCTAAACTGCCTTAGTCATGTATAAATAATGGTAATTGTTAAAGGTTAGTTGAGCTCCTCAGAAAGATATATGAATATTGCCTTTTTTGGAAAAAAACTATTGGCAGATGTGTTTAGTACATAAGTAAATCAAGTCAGGTTCTGTCGGATTCAGATGGGCTCTAAATACAGTCGTGATGTTCTTATGAGAAGGGACTCACCCATAGTCCCAGGGTGGCAGTCATGTGCCAACACAATTAGAGGCTGGAGTGGTGCATCTCCAATCCAAACAGTGAAGAGCGTCAGCAGCCACCACCAGAAGCTGGGAGAGACACCACCACTGCCACCTCTACCACTGCCACTGCCACCATCTTGCATCTCCAGAGAGAGCACATGCAGCCATGCCAACACCTCCATCTTGGACTTCTGACTCCAGAACTTCTTCTTCAAGCTGACTAGTGTATGTATTTTTAATGGCAGCCCTGGGAAACTAATTCAGTAATGAAACCTACTTCATGGGAGGGCTGAGAGGATTAACTGAGATTACGTAAGCAAATTCTTTTTCAGTGTTAGATATCATCCCTTTTCTTTCTTCTTCCCGTGGCCTGGAAATAGAAAGACACTCAAGAAGTGTTTTGATAACCCCACTGTCACCTGAGAACTTAATGGCGAGTGCTCTTGAGATGTAGCCAATCCGACTTAAAATGCACAACCAAATTATGCATTCGAAGGCTTGCCTTTGGGGCTGGAGACCTCTGGTCTTTCTTTTTTTTAAAAAAAAAAAATTGATCTGGGGGTCAGGGATTTAGCTTAGTGGTTCTGCCATCTACTTGGTGACTGCAAGGTCCCAAGTTTGATCCCCAGTACTACATACCACAATGCCAGGCATGGTGGTTCATGCCTGTAATCTCAGCAACTCGGGAGGCAGAGGCAGGAGGATTGTTGTGAGTTTGAGGCTGGCCTGGGTTACGTAGTGAGTTCAAAGCCAACCCGAGCAACAAAGTGAGACCCCCTCTCAAAAAACTAAAAAAAAAAAAAAAATTGACTTTATTGGTACATTTTATATCACATTATGATCACAATTGACATTGAGAATATATACCAGTACATGACATGACTTAATTCTCATTTTTTCCATTCCCCTGCCCCTCAAATCTCCCATCTCCTATATACATAAACTTTATTTTTTTATTTTTTATTTTTATTTTTTTGCTTTTTGAGACAGGGTCTCGCTTCGTAGTTCAGGCTGGCCCTGAGCTCACTATGGTGCCCAGGCAAGCTGCCACGAACTCAGCAATCCTCCCGTCTCTGCCTCCCAAGTGCTGGGATTACAGGCGTAAACTTTATTTTTTTTAATCATCACATTTTTTTCCTTCCCTTCTTTATTTACCCATACCCCCACCCTCTTCCTTTAGACATTTCACAATATCATACATTTTTTAACTCATTTACATCTTCAGTTCCTCATACCAGAGAAAAGATATGGTATTTACACATCTGTGTCCTATTTAGGACTTCTGCTCTTCCTCTGTGGACAGTTAAGGAGCCCTGTGTTCCAGAAGGCAAGCAACAGAAAGAAACCTGTGTGTGCTGCTACTGGGTACTGCTCACAGCCTAGAGCCGCATATCAGCTTCTACGGACTCAGGGTGGAATCCCAGGTCGAGGGCGCTCTGACAGATTGGATTATGTCTCTCAAAACTTAAACGTTGGATCCTAATCTCCAATACCCTAGACTGTGGTCCTAATTGGAGTCAGGGCCTCTTCAGGTAAGCAAATTAAAACAAGGTCATTAGGATGATCCTAATCCAACAGGATTCACATCCTCATGAGAAAGGGGTATTTGGCTGCACACAGAGAAAAGATGTGTGGCTAAAGACAGAGACCAGGGCAATGCGTCTACATACTAAGGAACACCAAGGGTCACCAGCAACCACCATATGCCAAGGGAGAGGCCTGAGAGAGATTCTCTGTCCGAGCCACAGAAAGAACCCACCCTGCAACATTGTATTTTCAGATTTCTAGCTCCCAGATCTGTGAAAAAATAGCTCCTGTCGCTTAGGCTACATGTGACGTCTTCTCCGGCTGTCCTAGCAAGAGATACAACTTTGTGAGCCACTGTGACCCGACTGCTGTTCTCTGGAGTTAGTAACACTCAGGCAGATGAGGCTATATTCCTGGTGGGCTGGCACTCAGGCTCTTCCACCCCCTGGATATTTAACCTGGCCACTACAGCATTCCTCTCCGCCTGTGGGTTTTAGCAGAGTAACCAAATCTGTGTGAATCAAGTTTCATAAAAAGCAACGTGCACACGTTGCTTAAGATCACAGTGATTACTTTTCTAGATAGTGCTATGAGAAAATCAAGTCACATGGGAGCCATAGGAATTAGTAGTAAGAAACCAAGTGGGGGAGAGGGTTACTCTGTCTAAAAAGATGCCCTGGAGGAAGCGGGAGAAGCGCTGCGTCTCAAAATCACTTGCAGCTGCTGCAGTGGGAAACACCTGTTCCATAATGCTTAGCGCAGGAGCATGGCTCCCTCTGGGAACCTTTGCTTGCACGTACTGCTTCATTCAAGCCACTGTTTCTGCAAGAACTTCAGTCATCAAGTAGAAGGACCCCAAGAGCTGGCTATTAACTGTGGCTTAAAGGCAAGTAGCCAACTGTGTTGAAATTATGAAACACACCCGGGGCGGGGTGGGGGGGGGTGTCAGGGAATATGTCCAGTTCATTGTATCTGGGCAGATAAGTAACACATAATGATGAGGGCTCCTACAAAGCAAATTTCTCATAAGAGTGGGAGAATATGAAAGTAACTCACTGCTGAGCCACTGAAATTCAGAACACTTTCCTGGGAGGGCACCCTCACTTAGTGGATTCCACACATTGGTGAGGGAAAAGTGTACCTAACTGATGTTTTTGTAAAAGAAGAAAGAATAAACACAAAATAAGTCCGAGTTTTGGATCTCTTTGAGCTCCATTTTGGAAAACTTCAGTCCTAATGTATGAGGATGGACCTCAAGGTGCCATGAGGCAGAAAAAAAAAAACAAAAGGCAGACAGATACAGATTTGCACCATGCTATTTGGGGGGATTTACTGGCGGAAGCATGGTCTGAGGGGCAGCAAGATGAGCTAGATCCTTACATGGTGGGTCACAAGGAGGACGTTTTTATGAGTTAGGATAAAACTGACTTAATCTTGGATGGAATGTTCCCTCAGAGTCAGGTACCTCCCTGGAACCAGGGTCTGTGTGTAAAGCTCCACATACACCTCTAATGGTTCTGTCTGTTGTAGTTTTCTGGGAAATTCTGCAGGAAAAACAAGGGTAATCATGCCAAATTTAACTCAAGTTGGCTGCACTTATGTCCAGCTGAAGCCATATAAGCTGTGCATGGTTTAATTAGAGTAGTAGTCTGAGAAGAAAGCATGAATCTACATAGCAGGAAAATGATTAGGCACGTTACATTCTGAGAACATTTTACCTCCCAGTGTATTCTCAGAAAGCAATGAACACTTTTAAATTTGTAATGCAATGGTAGATAAGTGTAAACTCTATATAAAGATGTATTGTTATGCTGAGAAACACAGGGTGGTGAAGTGCACAGAAGCCAGGAAAGGCAAGGACCAGTCAGGAGAGAATGTATGTGTGCACCTGTAGGTGCACAGGTGAAAGCTGTGTGTCTCAGGTATAAGAAAAGTCATCCGAAGCAGCACCATGGGGGCCAAGAGTAGCTGCCTTGTTCTGGAACCACTCAGGTCCCTTCTCCTACCTTCTATGGATAACTCAGCTTCTCAAGTCAAACACAGCAGATATACATGTCTGAATGTGATTCAGTAGTAAAGTATTGACATGGCCCTAACAAATTAATCTCATACACATCGGGCATTTTTAGTGTCAAGGTCAGAAACTCAACTTGGGCAAGCTTAGGAATAAAGACATCTTACGGCCCCTGGAATCTAAAGAAAAGATGGAATAGCCAGATGTAAGAAGGTCATAAACGCAGCTGGCCTCAAGGATAGCTGGTAGAAACGACAGCTGCAGAAATCTCTCCACTTGTGGCCTCCTCCGTCTTTCCATGTGGCTAGCTTCCTTGGCCACAAACAAGGCCCCATAGTTCTGGCCCTACTGTCCACAGTCTGCAAAGGTCAAGGCTGGTTCCTCTTCAATTCCAGATAAGCAAGTCCTAGCAGCTATCACCCAAACCACCTCGACCCATGCAGCTTTAGTCTGAGCATGGAGTTAAAAGGAGGTCCAGAATTTCTGCAAAGTCACATGCTTATAATCAGGAGACATTCCCAAAATAAATGATGAGTTGTGGGTAAGGAGCAAAAAAGGGATCTCTCCAGAAGACCGCCCACCAGACCCGATCTCTTAGTTTCCGCTGCATCCCAATACCACCGAGCTAAGGACTAATTCCTTAACATATGGGAAACATTTTAAAATCCAAATGATGGCAGCTACACATAGGTATTTCAGGTGTTAGGACAAGAGCTCACAATCCAGGGATGAAGATCTTATTTTTCTGGAGGAGCCCTTTTAAATGTCATTGGGCAATTTACTGAGTCTTCTAGAATCTCAATTTTTCCCCAAAATAACTGATATAATTAATATCAACCTTTCCGGTTGCAATGAGACACATGGCATAGTTAGTACCCACTACCCTTTAATAGCTCCAAGATTATGAAAGAATTAAAAGAATATCATAGTGGCATAAGTACACCCATGTCTATAGCATCTCAGCTTGTAATAGTTAAATCTTGGAAACAGCCCAAATGGCCATCAACTGGAGACTGGATAAAGAAGATATGGGGTTTTTAAAAAATAAAATGGATTATTACTCAGCCATAAAGAATGATAAAGTCGAGACACTTATACTCAAATGGATGTAAGTTGGGGGCATAATCATAAGTGTAATAACGAGACACAGATGTGTAAACACCATATTGTTTTTCTAGTATGAGAAACTGAAGGTATAAATAAAGTCTAGAATATATGATAGGTTTTATGAAATAGGAAGAATATATTCAAAGAGAAAAGAGAAAGAGGCTAGGGGAAAATAAAGAAGGGAAAGAAAAAATTTGACATTAAAACAAAAATGGAAACAAAGCTTATGTATATATGGTTTTGGGGGTAGTAAAGATGGTGGGGAAAGGGAAAAAATAAGAATCAAGATATGTCATGTATAGGTACAAATTTTTAATGTTGAATATGATATGTCAAATTTTTAATGCTGAGTATGATTTGTTGAATTTTAATGTTGAATATAATATATTGAATGTATATGTAAAATGTACCAATAAACTCAATTAAAAATAGCTCCAAGATTATTAGGCCTTACATCTCATTAATATTTAAGATGCACTACCATAATTTATTTCAGTTTTGGAAATCCCATTATGCTAAATCTTATTTTTCTTCAGTTTCCTACAATGTTTAATTTATAATAATAATAATACTTGAATGATGCATGGCAGCTTGGCACACTTTAGGTTATCTAATTAAATCATATAATAATCATACCCCAGTTATTTTGAATAATTACAGGTTTAAAATAGTAATTGGATTACGTGAAAACATAAGTCCTTAGAAACGAAGTTAAAAAAAAGAGGCATTCAAAATTAGATTTTTTTTTTTGGAATCAAGGATCGAACTCGGGCCCTGTGCATCCAAGGCTGGCATGGTACCACTTGAGCTAAATCCCCACCCCTCAAAATTAGAATATTTTAAAGATTTTATGTGAATAATATTACTCATGCACAAGAAAATCTATGAACTACAGTGAAGTAGACTTTCATGCTATGATTTATGTTTTTCAGTGAAAATTGAATAAGAAATTCAAAATTATTAATGAAGATTGTCCAAGTACTGCCAGTTTTGAAAGCATTTCTGAATTTCCTGGTAATTTAAAGCTGTCACACTTAGGTGGCCTATCGGAGAAGAGCTCACCTTCTCTCAGTGTTATGAAATAGGTTAAAAAAATTGATTTTACTGACCGTAACTGAACACCCAAGAACTTCTAGAATGTTCTGTGATATAGAAGAGTGACAGCAATGATGATGGTGGTTGGAATAAGAGGTGACGGACAGTGAAGCTTTACTTATTAGTTTACACAAGGATAGTACCAACAGGGATAAAGCTGAGACCTTTCATTTTCTTTTGCTTTTTCTTCATAGAGGAAGCATTCCTCTATGAAGCATGAGGGTTTTCAACTTAAAATTTCTTAGAAAAGAATGAGAAATGCCATTATAACAGAAAAATTACTAGTTGTGTCAACTGGGAATATCACATCCAAGCTCAGGAGGGGCAGATAACTCATAATCAAAAGAGGGTACCTTTATTTTTCTAATTGTAAGAATGAAAAAAATACCAGAAAAGGAGGCCAACAGTGTTTAGCAGCGAATTTAGTGCCTGCTCAGTTCAAATTCTGTGCCAGAAGTAAAAGTAGCAAAGGCAAATGCGTACTTATATTTGATGATTAAAATGTTGACTATTTTAGAACTACTCAGCTCCTTATAAATAATAAGGAAGTAACATAATTCCATTATACTGCATATGCTCAGAATTAATTGAATATCTTCTTTCAGCCAAAATAATAGAATTATTGCAAAATATTTAATTTGAGCCACTATCCTCTGCATATTAATTCAGAAAATGAAACTGTATATCAAAATAACCGGACATCATTCTAATGGTGGAAAAGATGGATAAAAGAAATCTTGGTTTTAGATTTATATATCCAATAATGGTTTTATTAATTAAATCCTGGCCCATATTCCAGATTTAGAATATTTTCACCCTCCAGTGAGCTACATCTTTTTTTTTTTTTTTTTTGAGACAGAGTCTTGCTTTGTAGTTCAGGCTGGCCCTGAGCTCACTATGTAGCCAAGCCTCAAACTCAGCAATCCTCCTGTCTCTGCCTCGCGAGTGCTGGGATTACAGGCGTGAGCCACCACGCCCAGCACTGTGGTATGCGGTATTGATTGCTGGTGGGCGTGAGTCACCATGCCCAGCATTGTATGTAGTTACCAGGATCTAACTCAGAACCTTGAGCTTGTGAGACAGGCGCCAGAATTACTGAGCTAACCCTCCGGCCCTAGTGAGCTACATCTTAATAAAGCTGTTTTTAAAAATAAAGCAAGTACTGACAATGGCCCAGTGTTTAGATGTCACCATTCTACACAGGATAAGGTCCCACACCAAACATGTACCTGAATAAACATCACCTTACTATCAAAATCCTGACAATAACTGAGATCTATTGTACACTTACTAAGTATAATAAAATATTCCCAATACTTCACAGGAATAACATCATTTGATAATTATGCTGACTGTGATCATTAATTGTGAAATGTCAACTTGAATGGATTAAGAAATAACATGGTGGATTAGTAGAGCACGGTTCTGGGCGTGTCTGTGGATGACTGACGTGCAGGTAACAACAACAACAACAAAAAACCCACAAAGAGAAAAGAAAGACTGGACATTGGTGGAACCCACCAACAGGCTTCGGGTGCAGATTCTTCAGACTTCCAAAGCAGACCTTTCATTTTCCCACATGAACTTGCACTGGACTCTGCAGTGAGCTCCAGGCCTTTCACCTTCAACTAGATCCTTCATCTCCAAGATGCAGATGACTATGTTGCATTTGCCTCCTGCTGACTCTGCAGACTGCCATTGTAAGACTGCTTAATAAATCTTTTATATCATCGTATGCATATATAGACATTGATAATATAATATATGATAATATATACATTGTACATAAAGAATAAATTATATTAAATATTTCTCTAGTGAACTATGTGATACAAATTTTGGCACTGAAAGTGGTGATTATAGAGAAATAAAAACATAGGGATGAATTTCATCAGTTTAGTGGTTGCTAGAGACGGTTAATTTAATAAGATCAAAAGTTGCCATCATCTCTTTTTCTGATACTGTGGAGAGTACTGATAGTCACTGGGGCAAACTATCTAAAGTAAAATACAATATAGAGCCATTTGATTATTGTAACTTACCAGTTTTGAAATTTAAGGAATTCAGTGACTCTATACATAATACTTTCAAACACTTTTGGAAGAGTGGAAACACAAACTGGCAAAGGAAAATTATGAGTTTGAGACATACATAAACAATCTAAAGTTGTCTGAGTGTGAAAACAAATTGAAACAGTGTTCAAAGACTCCCAGACACGTACAAAGACTCTACGGGTGTCTAAGTGTGTCCCGAAAAGAATATTCTCTCGTTTCGCGATGCTGAATTTGCAGAAATTCAACCACATGCCCTCATAATTTGATTGGCTAAATTACAGTGTAAATTTAACACATGGCCTCAAAGTGTATCTGAAGTGAAAAGAGGGTCCTATTCATAAAAAAATGGGACCTTATATATCAGGATGGAGATGTTTGGGAGAAACTTGATGAAGCTAGGGACACTGAGCTCCTGAATCTTGATGAGATTATGTTTCCAGAGGAAAAGACTTCCCCACCCTCTGGCAGAGCCATTCCCAACACCAACCCCAACCCCTATAGTGTTGTCCTTTCCTGCTATGCCTGAGGAAGGCTGTCCTGTTTTACTCATGAAGATGGTACCACCCCTGGTACAGTTACCGAGCAGAGTAATGCTGAAACATCTCAGCATACACCCACTTTTGCCCTTGGGCCTATAGCCAGGCTCATATCTCAGAAGGCACCTGAAGATGAGATACATAACATGACCTATGAGAAGCTTCGCTGTTCTACTGAGGAAAAGCTTCAGGTTATTATTATTATTATTATTATTATTATTATTATAAGCAGAGACCTGAATAACAAACATGGGAATGGATTTTAAAATGTGTAGAATAGCGTTGGAAGGAACATAAACCTGCCTCGGGCTGAGTTTTTCCACACGAGCCCATTAAATAGGATTTAGTATCTAATTTGGGAACTAGTAAAGTTTTAAAAAAATGTGTTAATAGTACATTTAGCTGGCTTGTGGAAGTCTGGATCAAAAAATGGCCTATTGTGAATCATCTGGAGATGTCTGAAGGACACTGGTAAAGAGACATCTTCACAGAGGCCGGAACTTTGGGCCGTCCACCTGGCCAGACACTTTTCCAGTGTGTGATTATATTCTGATTCATGGGCTATATAGCCAAGGGTCTCACCAGATGCTCAGGACTTGAAAGGAGAATGACTGGAAAACTGGTGACAAGGAAATTTATTATGTATATAGATAGACCTCTACATATTGGTGAAGGATATAAAGACATTTATGTCTCGCATAAATGCTCACCAGTTTGTAAGCTCTGGAGAATAAGATATTAATAATCAAGTAAACAAACTGACCCCTTTTGTGGATAGCAGTCAACCTTTCTCTTCAGCCACCCCCATCACTGACCACCGGTTCATGAACAAAGTGGCCATGGGGTAGAGATGGCAGCTACACATAGGCCAGCAGCATGGGTCTCCACTTATCAAGTCTTACTGGCTACAATTATTTCTGAAAGCCCAGTATAAGACCAGAAGAGATGAACATTATGTCTTTGTTTCAACATATTCTCCAATGCAATTGACCTCGTCTGGTGACAAGTTGATTTCATTGGACAGCTTCCACCATGGAAAAGACGGTGCTTTATCTTAACTGGCACAGGCACTTGTTTCAGATATGGATTTGCATTTCCTGCACAAATGCTTCTGCCAAAACTACCTTCTGTGGATTGATAGAATGCTTTATTAACTCTCATGGTATTCCACACACCATTACCTTTTTTTTTTTTTTCCCTTTTGAGATAGGGTCTTGCTTTGTAGTTCAGGCTAGTGCTGAGCTCACTATGTAGCCCAGGCAAGCCTCGAATTCAGCAATCCTCCTGCCTCTGCCTCCCAAGTGCTGGGATGACAGGCGTGAACCGCCATGCCCAGCTACTTTTTTTTTTTTTTTGAGTCAGGGTCTCACTTTGTAGTTCAGGCTGGCCCTGAGCTCATTATGTAGCCCAGGCAAGCCTCAAAATCAGCAATCCTCCTGCCTCTGCCTCCCGAGTGCTGGGATGACAGGCATGAGCCACCACGCCCAGTACTGTGGTGTATGGTACTGATTGCTGGTGGGCATGAGTCACCATGCCTGGTATTGTTGTATGTGGTTACAGGGGATTGAACTCAGAACCTTGCACTTGCTAGGCAGGCGCTGGAACCACTGAACTAAATCTCCAGTCCCAACACACCATTACTATTGATCAAGGCACATGTTGTTTTGTTTTGTTTTTTGGTACCAGAGATCTTACACTTGCGAGGCAGGCATGGTACCAGGGAGCTACCTTCAAGACAAATGTTTTATGGTCAAGGTAGTGAAGCGACAGGCTCATTCATGTTCATTGCCTTCGTATGTTCCTCACCATCCAGAAGCAGATGGATTGAGAGAAAGGTAGAATGGTCTTTTAAAGATGCAATTATAGTACCAGCTAGGTAGCAATATCTTGCAGGGCTGGGGCAAGGGTCTCCAGAAGACCACATGTGCTTTAAATCAGCATCTACTATATAGTACTGTTTCTCCTCAAGCCAGGTCCAAGAATCAAAGGGTGGAGGTAGAAATGGTATCACTCACCATTACCCTTAGTGATCCACAAACAAAAGTTTTCCTGTTCTCACAACCTTATGCTCTGCATTGAACTGGAAGCTAAGATTCTGTGCCCCACCCGCAGTCATTTTAGGCTCCTTATGCCTCTGAATAAACATGAGAAAAATAGAGTAGCAGTGGTTTTAGAGGTGATTGATCAAACTACCATGGTGTGTGTGGGGGACTATTGTCAGTCCACACAGAGACACAGACGAATATGTTTGGAGTGCAGGAGATCCCTGGATACTTTGTGGCATTACCATACTCTGTTATAAAGCCAATGGGAAACTACAACAATTCATTCCAGGCAGGTTGACAAGTGACCCAGAACCTTCCTCAATGAAGGCATGAGTCACCCTGTCAGATAAAGAACCAGGACCTGCTGAGGTGCTTGGTGAAGCCCAAGGGAACATGTAACAGTTAATAGAAGAACTACCTATAAATACCAGCTATGCACACATGGTCAGCTACCAAAATGAGGATTGTAACTGTCATGAATATTGCTTTCTTATTTTGTTAAATGTGGATTCGTATGTATATATGTATTAAGTAAATACCTTTTTTTCTTTCTTTGCAACGTTACATTGAGAGACTTAATATTTGTTCTTAAATATTATTAAATCTATATGATAGTATTTGAGTTACAAAACATTAGGAGAGAAGCAAGCATCACCCAAAGAAAAACTATTTCTATTCTGGGGAAGGAATGAGTATATTTCCATTGGTATGCTGGGTGGTTGTAACATGTCAGGTACTATTACAAACTTTGCTATTGTACTTGAAGACTAAATATGGTTTAAGAAGATGGGTCTAGTTGTCAAGTTCACAGCAGGTGGATTATGATTGTTAATTGTGATAAGTCAGTTCAGATGGAATAAGAGCGCTTAGTGGGTGAGTGGAGCACAGATCCAGGTATGTCTGCAGATGACTGACATACAGGCTGCAAACTGAAGAGGTAAAGACTCACCCCAGATTACTGCCACCAACCAATAATCTTGTAGCCTGAACAGAATAAAAAGAGAAAGAAGGAGTCTTCCCTTTGCTTCTTTGGAGGAACTCCAGTCTTGCTCATTGCTTTTGGATGTTCATCTGAGTTTGATTAGGCTTCCAATGCTAACTGCTCAGTCTTGCAACATAGACCCTTTGGGTCACACATTGTTATTGCCAAGTAAAAAACACATTTGAGAACCTGCAAGCTGATACATGACAGATTCATAAAGCACAAATTCCTGCTCTGGGCTCAAAATATACTTTCCAAAGACCATCTACACTTGTCACCATGACAGCTAACCCAACAAAACTTTCCTAATTAGTGTGTAAATGAAATATTACCTACTTGAAATTGAAAGGATGATTCAATATGGATGCAAAGTTAGTGCCAAAATAAAACAGGATTTTCATTTTTACTTATTTTTTGGATATCTTGAATGCTAATTTTGAAGGTTTAACTGATGGGGAAGGTGGTGATGCTGGTGATGTGAGGTGGTCAAAAGAGAACTTTGAGGGCCGGAGGGTTAGCTCAGTGGTTCCAGCGCCTGTCTCACAAGCGCAAGGTCCTGAGTTCGATCCCCGGTAACCACATACAATGCTGGGCGTGGAGACACGCCCACCAACAATCACCGCATACCACAATGCTGGACGTGGTGGCTCACGCCTGTAATCCCAGCACTCGGGAGGCAGAGACAG